>JARYGA010030190.1:0-40613 GCA_030545235.1 Helianthus tuberosus
CCCTAGCCTTGAGCTAGTGGTAAGTCTCTTAAATCTACTCATTTTACATCCTATGAAGGTGGTTAAAGTATGATTCATAATGTTAAATATGAGGAACACCAAGAACCATGAACTTGAAACCTTAACATAAGCTTAAAACCATAAGAAATCATGATGTCCATGTCTTGTGATGCTCGTTGATTATTGTTTACTCATGTATTTGATGTTGATCATCTTATGGTCTTGCTAGATCATGATTAAAAACATGATCTAGCAAGTTGAGAAAGTAAGAATGTTGTAGGATGATGGAATCATCCACACATAAACCATGAACTTGAATGAATGAATAGTTTCTTGAAAAATAAAGATCAAAGTAGGTGATAATCATGTAGATCTAAAGATCCATGAGTGGTTTATCGAAAGAACCAAGTGAAAAATATAAGTTTCATTAAAACGTGGATCTTACATAAACTAATCACATTTTTGGTGGATAAACAAGTGCAGAAACACTTGTATAACAAGAAAATTTCATAAAGAAATATTTTTAGAAAATATGATTGGAAGTTGTAAACACTTAAACTCTTTAAAAATAAAGTTTTTAGAGAACTAATCACATTTTAAAAGGTAACAAGACTTACTAAGAATGCTAGTAAGTTACTACAAATTTTTGTAAATTTTCAAGTTCATGACATAGTGTAAATTTCATATTTTTGACATATGATAAGTGTTGGATGATTTGTTGATGATTGGTGATGATTTTTACAAAAGAAAATAATATGCTAAATAGCATGGACACCTCCATTTACAAAGGAAACTATGGCAAAAAATTTCTAAAAATACCAACACTTAGAAAATATTTTCTAAACAAGTGTTTACAAGTGTATTTTTAACTATGATTTTCCATATAAACTTTGCCATAGATTTTTGTAACAAAAATACAAGCATTGGAGGTTGTTTTTGCAAATAAAAATGGACAAATATGTATTTAGAATATATATTTACAATAAAGACATTGTGTGTGATTATGTGAAATAGTTATATTATTTTAGGGAAAATAATATAACTTACAAATACCAACAATTTACAACACCAAAATAATACCAAAAATTACATGGAATGAAATATATAAGTTACACACTTGATATTGTGAAACCGAACGCAATAACGTAACTTACGAAATATCCCGAGAAGTACCGTTACAATATATTTTTGGTAAATATTATTTTAGAAACGAAAGAAGTGAAAATGTGATTTTCGTTATTATTACAAAGTATATCATATTTTCGACAAAGAGGAAATATATTACTTTTGGAAGCAAACATATATTTTCTTAGAATATTTAGAAGATATATGATTTTTGAAGAAAAATATATATTTTCTTGACGATACCTTATTTTTGGACAAAACAAGTCTATGTATATTTTCTAAGTGAAAATATATTATTTCGGAAACTACAAATACAAGAATACAAGAATACATGTATGAAATACTCCCATCCTTGGGAAAGAAACGCGAAAACAAATACTTGAAAAGTATTATAACTCTGGATGATGTAAAGACATAAAGAAAACGTAACTCAAAACATGAATACTAAGACAAGGCACGACCCGCTCGTCTAATAGACCCTAGCACATTGTTGGTAGTCATATTTGCTGACGAGATTTGAGTTACGAGTACTGAAGACGCAAAACAGTGAGTTCATGCTCCCCCTTTTCTTTAACTGTTTTGGTTTTATAACTCTTGGGGGTGAAATACATGTTACAAATGTTATAATATTTACAAATGGTATGATACAAAAACAAGAAGCACTCTTGGTGAGAACGAGTACCAAGTATGATGCGTTTTAAGGGATGATATATGAAATGCCTATGAAATACTAGATCATGTGAGCATAGACTAAATACAGAAATGCCATTACTACTTAATTAGGGACGAGGGTTAGATCTACCGGGTACGGCCGAACCCCACTCATGGTCACAACTAGTACCAAGCAGTGCTTCGGAGTCCCAGTCGAGGGAAATCGACACAGTCGAGGAAAATCGACAAGGATATGAGCCATTACGAGTGCTCCCTATGAGCCATTACGAATGCTCCCTAGGAGTCATAACAAGTACTCCCCATGTCCTCAAGGAGTCATAACAAGTACTCCCCATGTCCTCAAATGCCTTAAAGTCTCTCAAAGATTTACAAGAATACTTTATTGGTACAAGATTTGTATCACAAGAATACTTTATTTTACAAGAATACGTTATTTCACAAGAATACTTTATTTATACAAGATACATACCATGTTTCATACAAGGTATGCAAAACGCATGAACTCACTCAACTTTTGTTGATGTTTTCCAAAATTACATGTATTTCAGGTGACAGGATGGATCTTGGGCATGGGTGTCGTAACTAGAAGCAGACTTCAAGTTTAGATGTCATCCACTTTTGTTAAATTGTAACCTAGACGAAGGTTGTGTTTTTAAAACTTAAATAACAAGTGTTTGTAATACTCAACTTTTCATGAACGGATGAACATCGTTTTGATCATGTAGTTGTTTATTACGATTGAATGCAATGATATTAAACCGTTCATACATCGTACGCTTCCGCAAAAGACAGGGTGTGACAGTTTGGTATCAGAGCTTCAATTGTAGTGAACTAGGATTCCTTCTCGAGTCTAGACTATAATCACTAGAGTTCTCTAACGAAAACATTTTACAAAAAGGTTTTCATTGCATTCACGTAAGCGTCAAGATCCACAAGTCAAACACTTTTCAAAAAGAGATAAGGCAAGGACATTAGTAGGGAATACCCTCAAGATAAGGTGCCAATTAAGGCATAGTCTACACGAGTTAGACTTGCCAAAGATAAAATACACTCTTGGTGATGACTAGTACCAAGTAGTGTTTTTGTGTCTCAGTCGTAAATCGACAACTAGAAAAATGACCCCCCCCCCCAAAAAAAAAACGAGAGTTATATGTAATATGATGCATCGAAATGCTTGTTTATGCTAAGTAACATATTTGTTTATCGATACATACATACGAATAAGTGTACGGAATAAATATTGACGTGAATACATACGAATAAGTGTACGGAGTAAATATTGACGTGAATACATATGAATAAGTGTACGGAATGATTATTGACGTGAATAAGATACTTTTGACTCCAACTCATATTACTGTACTTAACTCGCACGATGAAGTTATCAGCCTCGCGTTCATTACAAAGCTCATGGCTGAAGGGATTACCAAACAAGATTCTAAGCCTGCTTCCGTAGGAGATGGCTGCTCTTCCCTCTCGATCGTGAAGGTGCCTGACTACGATAGTGACAACAAGGCAGAGGCGGCAACCTTGAACGACTACTTAATCAGCGGGACGAGATCCCTGTGTCTTTTGCGAAGCGAGATTGACGATACACATGACTAGACAAGGAAGATGAAGTATTCATCTTGAAGGTGCCCCTCCAACTACTAGGAATTCTCTTTATTCCTATTTCATTTAATCATCGTGCCTATTCGCGCGTAAGGACAACGAGTGTTAGCGTGTGGACCACCGCAATGGTCCTTTCCATGACAGAGGTATAAGGACAATAGTGTCCCCTCCTTGATTGATCATCTGCTTGGACGAGAGAAATTGGGGTAACTGTGCAAGACAATTTATTATTACGGGGGCCCACGTAATAACGACTTGTAGTGCATGGAAATCCTGGTGGACTCTGCGGGTCGAGCTAATGATCACCACACAAAAATAAACTCTAGGTGTTCACACCTTCATCTGGTAGAACAAAACCTAGACCAGTGCTTTAGCGCGTTATAAAGTAGGAAGCCTGTCTTAGCCTACTTCGTGACTGACACTTCTACCTGTATACGAGACGTTTGAGAAAACGACATTTAAGCAAGTGAAGATGAGTAACATTCAAAAAGATTCAGCGACGTTACGCACCCTATCACCTCTACACGAACAACCCCATCTCTGGGAAAATATACACATCAATAAAGCTAATATAGAAGGAAATAACTGAGACCTAAATGACCGAGGCGATGTAATCTCGAGTTCATTTTATTATAAACAATAAGCCAAGTTGGCAAGCCTATGTGAAGGCTCAGTAATTGTTTCCTCGCTCATACATTGTTGATTATATATACATGTGAAATTGGGTGATTACATGATGGCTTATGGTGCTATGTACCTCATAGACAATTATGGAGTATTGTCTAACCTACTTCATACCATTTGACAGAAGAGAATGCCGCCCAGACGAGACACAAACACCAGTACGTTGCCAAGAACAGAAGCTGAGCTTCAAGAACGAATCTCACTGGCAATTGCACGACATGAAGCCCTCCGCTCCGAACACAGCGGTGGCACTTCCGGAAATAACCCTCCAACTGGCTGCACCTAAAAACAATTCCTGGACTGCAAGCCATTGAATTTTGATGGCACAGGAGGTGCCGTTGCATTTGTTCATTGGTCAGAAAAGACTGAATCCATTCTAAGAATGAGTATCTGTTCGCCCCAACAGATTGTTACCTATATCTCAGGGTTGTTTTTGGATGGCGCACTCTCCTGGTGGAACCTTCAGGTTCAGACCCTTGGTGCAGATGCTGATTATGCACTAAGCTGGCACAAGCTTAAGGAAATGATGGAAAAGAAATACTGTTCTAGGGCTGAAATCCAGAAGCTTGAGGTGGAGTTCTGGAATTTGAAAATGGACGGACCGAAGATTCCTGAATATGTACAGCGATTTCACGACTTGTCTAGGGTCGTCCCCTACTTAGTCAAACCGGAATTCAAAAGGATTGAACGATTCATTTGGGGACTTGCACCTCAAATTAGGAGCTTGGTTACTACCTCAAGGCCTCCAACCATCGCAGAGGCTATCGATTTAAGCATTACGCTTACTGAAGAAGCTCTACGTGCGGGAAAATTTTCGGAATCTGAGGATAACAAGAAAGAGACTCATGTGGAGTCATCAGGAAATAAGAAAAGGAAGTCTTCGAACCTAAAGGTGGGCACACAAGTCGGCTATGGAAGCTCTAAAGCAAACAAAAGAAAGAAAGTGAAACCGTCGCATGGCAGGAAAACTGATGGAGCCACTAATAAGGCCGGTGGTAAAATCTACTCGGGGACTAAGCCGAGGTGCGCGGAATGCAATTTTCACCATGAAGGTCGATGTCTGAGGCCTAAGTGCGGGAAGTGTGGAAAAGAAGGGCACAGCAAGGACGCCTGTTGGGCGAAGGACCCATATGGAAGAAATAAGAGAATACCAGGTTGCTACAGATGTGGTGAAGCAGGGCACTTTAGGAAAGATTGTCCTGGGAAGAAACAAGCAAGGAAGGGTTTTCACGATCGAAACTCGTGAAGCACGCCAGGATCCAGATGCGGTTACGGGTACGTTCCCTATTAACCAACCTAATGCATCAACTTTTAATTAATATTGGCATCAACTTTAACCTTGCATGCTTAGAACATAAGAAACTGCTTGGCCTAGTTTCGAGTAAAACAGACGTCCCGTATTCTATTGAAATGGGCATATAGAAGGCTAGTTTAAGCAGACGAAGCAAGTAAGGAATTATATTCTAGGAACTCAGAAGGCCGGAACCTCTGTTACCATTAACTTGAGAAGTCATGATATGATAGTCAGCATGGATTGGATATCCAAGAATAAAGCCTGAAAACATCCCCGTTATGGAAGAAATTCCGGAAGCCTTTTTATGAAGATTTTCCAGGAACGCCCCTCCGCAAGCGACAAGAGGAACCTCGTGCCAGGAGCGGCACCAGTACCGAATGACGCCATACCGACTAGCTTCGTCCGCGAAGTACGAGCCTCCGATATAACTGCAAGAGCTGCTAGACAGGGGAAATTAAGGACGTGTCGCCCTTAGTTAAGGACACAAAGAGAAAGCTGACAGTCCCATTTTGCATAAATTCCAGAGAATTGAGAATCAGAATCCTTTGCCAAGGACCGATAACATGAACAGACGAATCGTAAGATCCTAGTTACCACTCAAGGATTGACTTGAGGATAGGATGTCCTCCACTGTGAATACAAGAAGGAACTGTCCCTAAAACGAGCTTTAGGACTCGCTTCGAGCATTACGAGTTCCTTGTTGTACCATTGGGCTTAACACATGCATCGACAATATTCATTGACCTCATGAATCAAACGTTTGAGCCATACCTGGATAGATCATGATTACATTTATTGACTACATTCTTATATGACCAACGACCAAGGGAGGTCGTGAGCAACAGCTGCAATTTATCTTGCAACTCTTAGAGAAAAGAACAGTTATGTGCTATGATGACGAAAAACGGATTTCGAATTCGCGAAGTGAGAACTTTAAGATACATGGTGAATAAGAACGAAATTTATACCAACCCTGCAACCAAGAGCTAAGGAACTAGAGTTTCAATTATGTAACGCTCCTCGACAAAGTCTCGATTGCGCGACGATGCAACGAGATCATGACATTGCACACGCGCCATGTTGATTAAGAGATCATGAGAAGAAGCCTTGATCTAGACACAGTAATTGCGCGTCGCGAACTGACGTCATTACCTGAAAGAAAGTGCTGCACGATCTTTACTGATCACAAAGATTGCAGCACACCGTTGATCGTAAGAACTTAAATATTAACATAGATGGACTAAGCTACTGAACGATGCAAACTGTATGGACATGATACGTATTTGCATGATAAACTTTGATGAAAAGTTGGAACACTCACTTGCCCTTAGTGGAGTCTTCCTACAACAGTATTTATCACACTGCCGTTTAAACCGCTTCGAGTGAAGCTTTAGATGAAACATAATAAGTCGGTCCCCGCCGTATGATCAGAAACCGGGAACAAACAATCTACTGGCCCAGTGGGTTCAGAAAAACTAGAGGCAAACCGTTTAGATATGTGAACATATCAAGGCAGCCCGCAGGATACAGAAAGATTGCGCCGATGAGCGGCAGAAATCGTAAGAATTTGAGACAAGAAGTATGACTAAAATGAGAGCCTCGCCTAGAGAAGGCGTAGTGTGATTAGGAAAACGAAAAGGTTGAATCCCCGGTGTAGGGATCAGAACCATTGCGCACAAGATGAAACTTCCAGAAAAAGATCAGTAGTGATCGCAACACATTCATGTGTCTAGTCTGTAGAGGAGTCTGACTTAAGGAACAGTCGTTGTTCCCATAAATAAGATTCACGTCAATGACAAACGACAAGAATTACTATAGAACCTGTTAAGGTTTTGGACCAAGAGTCCACAATACTATAGAAACCTGTTAAGGTTACGGACCAAGAGTCCACAAGATACAGAAAAGACATAATTGATTTACTTGAGTACGATAGAGTTCATAACACGACCCAGAGTACATGGGAACATGAAGACAAGTTTTAAACATAAGTGACCATACTTGATTCACAACTCCCCTGCGACCAATGACATCGCTTGAATTTCGGGACGAAATTCTTTTAACGGGGGGAGACTGTGACAACCGTCACTTTTCCGTACATTCCGTACACCAATTGAACAATAATCTGTACTTTAATAACTGTGCATGATATAGTTTACAAGACAAATGAAATTTTGATTACTGTTATATACATACAATGGCATTTCATGATACAAGAATTTATTCGTTGCTACATGCAACACGAGATAGTTCTAATGATACACAGAACAGAATTGGCACCATTACCAGACAAACTAAAAACGCTGACGAAGTTTAGTACATAGACAGACAGTATTTTGAGGCCCAGTATGAGCCAGAGATGACGTATTACGCTAGCATAGTGTGTAGGGAAGTAAGGACCACAAAACTGCATGCCTAAGTGATAGACAAAGTGCCGGAAAGTGCCTAAAACCCACATAAAGTGCAGAATTCTGCATAATTCAGCAAAAATCAGCTTTTTAAAAAGCTAGTAATGTGCAAAAATATGACAAAATGGTCCTGTGTGCTTTCCTAAGTGTCAGGAATTAAAAGTGTAACAAAAGTTGCATAAAAGACACTATACGGAATAACTTAGCACTTTAACGGAACGGTATCTAACCGAACAACCGGACATTACCCGGAACACTAAAATATTGCTAGAAGCATTGTTTTTATTTTTCTAAGCTAGTTAGGGTCCCCGAACACCCTAACACACTATATATTACACCACACACATAAAACACCAACTTATCTTTAGATTTCAAACTAGATCACCAACTAAATAGTTGAAACTCAACTAAACCAACCCCCCCCCCCCCATAACCGGTTGTGAAGTGGGACACACCCACTTGATTTTCTTGATTTAATTAATGGGTTTGTAGTGTACTTAAGGGGGCATTAGACCTAATGGATAAAAACATGTTGGAGATTTATAAATATTAACCACAAGTTCATCACTTCTTCATCCATACTTCAACAACACACCACAAAAACTCTCTCCTCTCTTCTTTGTTCGGGCGACCCCATACCACCACCATCATCAACATTTTTCAATCATCTCCTACCATTTCAAGGGTGTACAAAGGTGTCAAAGTGCATACAACGAAGCTCGGTGTGTTCGGAAGTTGAATGACCTCTCTTATCTTCTTTTATCCACCAAATTTCTACTCTTGAACTCCCCTAGCCTTGAGCTAGTGGTAAGTCTCTTAAATCTACTCATTTTATATCCTATGAAGGTGGTTAAAGAATGATTCATAATGTTAAATATGAGGAACACCAAGAACCATGAACTTGAAACCTTAACATAAGCTTAAAACCATAAGAAATCATGATGTTCATGTCTTGTGATACTCGTTGATTATTGTTTACTCATGTATTTGATGTTGATCATTTTATGGTCTTGCTAGATCATGATTAAAAACATGATCTAGCAAGTTGAGAAAGTAAGAATGTTGTAGGATGATGGAATCATCCACACATAAACCATGAACTTGAATGAATGAATAGTTTCTTGAAAAATAAAGATCAAAGTAGGTGATAATCATGTAGATCTAAAGATCCATGAGTGGTTTATCGAAAGAACCAAGTGAAAAATATAAGTTTCATTAAAACGTGGATCTTGCATAAACTAATCACATTTTTGGTGGATAAACAAGTGCAGAAACACTTGTATAACAAGAAAATTTCATGAAGAAATATTTTTAGAAAATATGATTGGAAGTTGTAAACACTTAAACTCTTTAAAAATAAAGTTTTTAGAGAACTAATCACATTTTAAAAGGTAACAAGACTTACTAAGAATGCTAGTAAGTTACTACAAATTTTTGTAAATTTTCAAGTTCATGACATAGTGTAAATTTCATATTTTTGACATATGATAAGTGTTGGATGATTTGTTGAGGATTGGTGATGATTTTTACAAAAGAAAATGATATGCTAAATAGCATGGACACCTCCATTTACAAAGGAAACTATGGCAAAATTTTCTAAAAGTACCAACACTTAGAAAATATTTTCTAAACAAGTGTTTACAAGTGTATTTTTAACTATGATTTTCCATATAAACTTTGCCATAGATTTTTGTAACAAAAATACAAGCATTGGAGGTTGTTTTTGCAAATAAAAAAGGACAAATATGTATTTAGAATATATATTTACAATAAAGACATTGTGTGTGATTATGTGAAATAGTTATATTATTTTAGGGAAAATAATATAACTTACAAATACCAACAATTTACAACACCAAAATAATACCAAAAATTACATGGAATGAAATATATAAGTTACACACTTGATATTGTGAAACCGAACGCAATAACGTAACTTACGAAATATCCCGAGAAGTACCGTTACAATATATTTTTGGTAAATATTATTTTGGAAACGAAAGAAGTGAAAATGTGATTTTCGTTATTATTACAAAGTATATCATATTTTCGACAAAGAGGAAATATATTACTTTTGGAAGCAAAAATATATTTTCTTAGAATATTTAGAAGATATATGATTTTTGAAGAAAAATATATATTTTCTTGACGATACCTTATTTTTGGACAAAACAAGTCTATGTATATTTTCTAAGTGAAAATATATTATTTCAGAAACTACAAATACAAGAATACATGTATGAAATACTCCCATCCTTGGGAAAGAAACGCGAAAACAAATACTTGAAAAGTATTATAACTCTGGATGATGTAAAGACATAAAGAAAACGTAACTCAAAACATGAATACTAAGACAAGGCACGACCCGCTCGTCTAATAGACCCTAGCACATTGTAGGTAGTCATATTTGCTGACGAGATTTGAGTTACGAGTACTGAAGACGCAAAACAGTGAGTTCATGCTCCCCCTTTTCTTTAACTGTTTTGGTTTTATAACTCTCGGGGGTGAAATACATGTTACAAATGTTATAATATTTACAAATGGTATGGTACAAAAACAAGAAGCACTCTTGGTGAGAACGAGTACCAAGTATGATGCGTTTTAAGGGATGATATATGAAATGCCTATGAAATACTAGATCATGTGAGCATAGACTAAATACAGAAATGCCATTACTACTTAATTAGGGACGAGGGTTAGATCTACCGGGTACGGCCGAACCCCACTCATGGTCACAACTAGTACCAAGCAGTGCTTCGGAGTCCCAGTCGAGGGAAATCGACACAGTCAAGGGAAATTGACACAGTCGAGGTTAATCGACACAGTCGAGGAAAATCGACAAGGATATGAGCCATTACGAGTGCTCCCTATGAGCCATTACGAATGCTCCCTAGGAGTCATAACAAGTACTCCCCATGTCCTCAAGGAGTCATAACAAGTACTCCCCATGTCCTCACATGCCTTAAAGTCTCTCAAAGATTTACAAGAATACTTTATTGGTACAAGATTTGTATCACAAGAATACTTTATTTTACAAGAATACGTTATTTCACAAGAATACTTTATTTATACAAGATACATACCATGTTTCATACAAGGTATGCAAAACGCATGAACTCGCTCAACTTTTGTTGATGTTTTCCAAAATTACATGTATTTCAGGTGACAGGATGGATCTTGGGCACGGGTGTCGTAACTAGAAGTAGACTTCAAGTTTAGATGTCATCCACTTTTGTTAAATTGTAACCTAGACGAAGGTTGTGTTTTTAAAACTTAAATAACAAGTGTTTGTAATACTCAAATTTTCATGAACGGATGAACATCGTTTTGATCATGTAGTTGTTTATTACGATTGAATGCAATGATATTAAACCAGTCACACATCGTACGCTTCCGCAAAAGACAGGGTGTGACAAAATCGCATTTGTAAAACATATTCACCAGAATCATCATTTCGCATGTTATGGCTCATACAAATCGCACGTGTTGTTTGTGGTATGATGAAATTAGGCATTTATCAATATATCGCATGTAAGGAGTATAATAATTTGCATGCGTTTTTTTTATTTGATTTATGTAGATGAAAGGATTTACACTCTGGAGGTTGAAGCATCAGCTACACCAGTGGTTGGAATGCAATTTACCTCTATTGAACAAGCATATGCGTTTTACAAATCATATGCTAAGTTAGGTGGTTTTTCTACTCGGAAGGGTGGTGAAGTACACAGTGGTGGTATAACCAAAACGAAGTATTTTGTTTGCACGGTGGATGGTAGATTATATACAGTAAAGAGATTTGTTGATGGTCATAATCATAAGTTTACATGTCCACATGATATTCATATGCTCCCAGCTTATAGACAATTGTCAGATGTCCAGGAGGAGATGGTATGGGAACTAGGCACTTTAAACCTTGGTCCTGTCAAAGCTTTCCATATAATGAGGAAACGTTATGGTGGTTTCGAGAACGTTGGGGCCACGGTTGATGATTGCAAAAATTTTAGGAATCGAATTAACATCTATATAGGAGAATATGACGCTGACATGGTGATTAATAGGATGACCGACAAAAAAGAGTATTTAGCTGATTATTCATTTGAATATTCTGTTGATGATGACAAACGGTTAACTGGTTTGTTCTGTGCTGATGGGTTATGCAAGCTGAACTTTATGGAGTTTGGGGATGTGATATCGTTCGATGCAACTTTCAAGACAAACAGGTAAGTGTTTCAAGGCAAATATGTTTTTTATTTATTTTCGCATGTTATATGTTTTCCTAAACTCCCAATATCGCATATGTAGACATTTGTAGAGTTGGTGTTGAATATATCGCATGTTATATATTTTCACATGTGTTATCTGTCTATTTTTGCATGTTTCAATGTGTATTTCGCATGTGTTTGTTCAGGTACAAGATGGTGTTTGTTCCGTTCACTGGCATTGACAACTACTGTCAAAATGTAACCCTTGGAGCTGGGTTGTTGTCATCGGAGAGCATTGAATCCTATAAATGGCTTCTGAATTCATTCGTAAAGTCATTTGGGCGGCAGCCAAAGGTTGTAGTAACGGACCAAGACCCTGCTATGAAACAGGCTATTGAGGAGGTTTTTTCTACCAGCAGACACCGATTGTGCATGTGGCACATATTGAAAAAAGTGGCAGATAAGGTATAGCATGCTATATTGTATTTCGTTAGCGTTTTTTTATAATATAGATTTTGTTATAGGCTGACATAAACTGCATTTATCGGTATAGGTTGGACATGAGTTGTGCAATAGCGATGAGTTTAAAGGGAGGATGTGCGACATTGTATGGACTGATTCCATTAAGCCTGAAGAATTCGAGAGACGGTGGAAGTTGGTGATGATTGAGTTCGGTCTCACTGAAAACAAATGGATTGATGATATGTTTTCGATGAGAAACATGTGGATTCCGGCTTTTTACCGGCATGAGCCCATGTCTGGTCTCATGCGAACAACTTCGAGATCAGAGAGCGAGAATCATTTTTTTTGCCAGGTGTCAAATTCACAACTCACACTTGTAGAGTTTATGAATCATTTTGACGGTGCAATGGATGTCCAAAGGTTCAATCATAGAAAGAATGATCATATTTCAAGATATACAGAGCCTGCTGATTGGAGTGAAACTACTCTGGAAAAAGATGCTGCTAAGATATACACCAGGTCTATATTCTTTGATCAGGAATTAGAGATTTATGGAACAATTTCCGAATGTCTGCCAATGGACACCAAAATCGAGGGTCCACAGATCAGGATATTGTTGAAAGACTTTAAAGCCCATGGAGATGGTTTATTAGAGGTATTATAGCATATATATTTCAAACATGCGATTTTGATATTCATATGCGATTTTTTATTTATACAATTAAATAATTTTTAGACATGCGAAATTGTTAACTTACACATGCGATTTTAGTGTTTAATATATATTTTTTCTTTTGGGTTTCTTAGGTGTGGTTCAAGAATCTTGAAAATGATGTAACTGCACAATGTAGCTGTTTGCGTTTTGAGCAGTGTGGGTTGCTATGTAAACACATCTATTTTCTTTTCAAGATGTTTGGTGTTAAAGAAATACCAAACAAATATGTTATGAAGAAATGGACAAAGGATGTGGTGCCGAATGAATTAAATGTGAAGTACAATTTAAGGGTGGGTGGCAAGGATGTGCAACACAAGGCTAAACGGATTGCTCGTGAAATCATCCACACAAGGGAGTATTTGGTTAGCAATTTGATTTCTGACCTTGATCAACTTGTTTTAGTGAGGGATCAAATGATGCAGCTTAAAGAGAGAGTTGATCAGAGTCGTATAACCAAGCAACTTGATCCAAAATATGACCGATTTTCCAAGTTGATTGGCTATCAACAACCAGTAACTAATGCTCCTCCTACTGTCCGTGTGCCAGCTGGTATAAGAAACAAAGGTTGCGGCTCGCATAAAAGGATTAAATCCAAGAAGGAACAAATGATCAGCCGCAAAGGAAAAAGGTCTAGGAAATGTAGTGTATGCAATGTAAAAGGTCATGATATTCGGACTTGCGAGATACTGAAAGGCAAAAACTAGGCAAACAGCAAACGAAGAAGATGAAGGGTGTCCAGATTGAAAAAGATCCCAGAGACAACGACAACCAGGTCGAAGACGACGAAGAGGAAGATGAGTTTGAAGATTACAGTACAGATGATGGATCGGAGGAAGAAGATCAGTGGGAGGAGGTTTCAGAAGATGATGAGGAAGATTAATAGTTTTTTAAATGTAAATGCAATTTTACATGAAACACGTGCGATTTTACATTTTTCTGTTTATATCATTTTTTCATGTGATTTTAATATATAAACATGCGATTTTATATGCATCAATGTATAATTAGTTTTACATGCGATTTCAATTTTATTACATGCGATTTTGAGTTTTCTAGTGTTTTTGTGACAAAGATGTCTAAATCATTCATGCGATATTATATTTTAATCAAGCATATGATGTATTCAAAACATGTACCCAAAATATAAAATAGTTGTTATTGTCTAACACAGCTACAACCATAAAACAATTAAACAGAGATTTTAGTTACTTGAAGCAAAGATTTTGTCACGTTCATCAGAGCTGAACTCCATCTTCTCCTTCACAGTGTTTAGAGTATCTTTCAGGAAAGAGAAGGCTAAGTCATCAGCTCGAGATTGCTCCTTTATGTGATTCAAAGCTGCGTCTCTGAAGCTTGATGGTGGTTCTTCAAGTAGTCTCTCCCAAATCTCTTGATTTTTCTTGATTTCTTCAATAATTTTCCCCTGCACATCAAGAATCAAATGAGAAGAGGTGACATCAGTGCTTATTTCTGTCAACGTGCGAGTTGACAATAGCTCTTTTATTGCAATGTTTTTTATTCTTTCTGAATCTTCAGATGCCATTTTTTGTGGGTGTTTTGTGTGTGTTTTTCTGTTCTATGTCTTAATATGGAAGGTAGTTTCTTGGGTATTTTATATTAAAATAGGAATTTATTATGTAGGTAAGGTGGTAAGTTTCAGTAGTATTTATTGTAAAATTGATCATTACATGTCAAATTACAGTCACATCGGTAATAAATTAAGTTTTTTTTATATAAAACAGTTTATTTTATTTATTTTAGTTATTAATTCGTAAAAAAAAATTTGCATTTTTTAGGACAAAGTAATTTGAAAGTATTAGCAGCATTTTTATTCAAAATCGCATTTGATTTGAAAACGAATTCGCAAACTTTAAGAAAGCTCAAAGATAATTAACTATTTTTAAAATCGCATGTGTAAAAGAATGAATTCTCAAACTATAAGAAATTTCAAAGATTATCAAATTTTTTTTTTTTGAAATCGCATGTGTAAAATCATGAATTCGCACATCGTAAGACATCTTAAACATATTACCTTCTTTTTATATGAATTCGCATGTAATGTGATATGATTTCGCAAACTTTAGAAATAACACAACCTTTCTTTTTTGTTTGAAATGTTTTTCGCACGTTTTATATATATTTCGCATATTTTATTTGATTTTCATCCTGCATCATCTTCTTCGATAGACTGTCTATCGATTTTTTTCAGTTCTGAAATTCCAAATTCAGAAGTTCAATTCGCAGAAGGAGTTGGTGAATAAGAAAATCGATCGATATTTGATTACTTGTTGGATTTTTGAATAAGAATCTTACGGTATGATTTTTGAGGTTTTGTTTGCTGATTATCAGGGGTTTTTGATTTCGTAATGGACGATTTTAACCTTGGCGGTTTCACATATATATTTTAATTTGATTAATTTAATAGTTAAGTACGGGGTTGAATTGAGATGATCTGGCGGTTATGGTTATAGCGAACGCAATGTACGATTAGGCATATTGTATGGTAACCGGCCTATATATATATATATATATATATATATATATATATATATATACATACATACATACATAATAGAGCGTTCAAACGAGAAGAAAATTTTTGTACGAAGAAAAAAGAAGAAGTTTCAACCAATAAGAATTTTTCATTTTACTTCATTTAATTTTTGTATTTAATTTTAATGTAAGGGTATATTGGTAAACTTAGATAGATCATTAATTGGTAGTTTTCCTTTTAAAAAGGTAACTACATTAAATTTGTAACTTATTTTCAAAAAATATATTTTTTCAAAGAAAAAAATTAGTTTAAAGTGTATGACAAATTACAAGGTGTGTATGATGAATTACGAGCTGTGTAGGATAAATTTTAAACATGTAGGATAAATTTCAAAACGTGTGTAGGCAAAAATTTAGTGTGGGAGATGATAGTGTTTATAATTAATTAATTAATCAAAGATAATAATAAATGAGATGAGAGAAAAACTATATAATATTTACAATTGTATCATGCGTGTTTTCTTCTCAATTTAATTTTCTTCTCAAATGAACATCCCCTATATGTAACTAATACATCTAGATTTAGGCACAAGTGACGGAAGAGTTGGTATACGAAAGTCACGGAAAAGTAACGGCTTCGTTTACGAAAGCCAAGTTATTCAAACAAAATTTACACAAAACCTATATAAAGATAAACACGAGGGTGGTGCATTACAACAGTTTAAAAAAAAACTTAGATAAAAAAGCACGTCGCAATAGTGTATTTAAAAGTGAGCGTCGAACAGTTTACAAAACCCAACAGTTCTAGAAAAACACATTTTAAATGACTTGCCAGTTAAAAAAACAACTTTATGAAAGTTCAAGTCGAATCGTAGAGAAAAATAACTCGCATGAAGCGTTGATATAATAAACGAAGCCGTTAAAAAAATCCACCTAACAAAAATTTCTTTAAAAACTTAAAATGATAGTTTTATTTAAGCAAGAGGAAATAGTGTAAAGTAGTTAAAGAAAAAAACAACTAACTAAATTGCGGGAGGTGTAAACCAAAGTTAAACTAAAGTGTAAGGAGAAAAATAAATTTATTAACTTGAGATGATATATGAAATACATATTAAAAAAATCACGGGGTACAATAGAAAATGAAAGAGATTATGATTAAACACCAAAGACAAAAAAAACAAAAAAACAAAGACATTATAGCTAAGGGTGGATGGTGTCGTCCAAATGTTCCCCATTTTCCCAGTGGGACATGTCAACTGGGCCCACGTTCTTGGAGAGGGTCCGCGATTAACTCAGCGCTGGCTCCGCTATCTGGGCCCACGTTCTTGGAGGGGGTCCGCGATTAGAGGATGTGACAATGGTCACCATTAGAAGTTCACATTTCAAAAAAAATGTCAACGACATGTCACATCAGCCTTGTTTATTCAAATTTCTTCAGATTGTGCAGTATCATCCCAGATTTCCTCAAAACAAAATTATTTTAATTTGATTTAAACTTTAGAACAATTTATATATTAAATGTTTTAAATATAAATTAAAATAAATAATGTATAAACAAAATATATAAATCAAATTTCAATATATTTTAGTTTTATAGTTTATGGTAGTTTTAAAAAAATATAACAAACTCTAAGGTCTTTTAAAAACTAAAATCAAGTTAGAAGGGGTAAAAATATAATAAATCAAGTTAGAAGAGGTAAAAATATAATAAATCATTTCAATGCATCTTCTTCTTCATACTTGCAAAGACAAAAAAAACACATACGCACGCATACACACACACGTTCTACCTGAGAAAAAACAAATAAACACACCCAATTTGTCACACCCTGCTAGTTGCGGAAGCGTGTTGCGTGTGACGTAAGAAAGGTAATCATTGCATCCAAACGAGTAAACACATAAACCACAACGATGCCATAGATATATTGTTTTCAACAAAAGATTACATGTTTTCCAACATAGTTTCCAAGTTTCAACAACGTTTGACATATCATAGTTATAAGTTATTTTACACATAACAAAAGATAGTTAGTTTTTTTTTACATAAAACATAGTGAGGTTTTGTCCCCTGTATACCCATACGAAGTCGGGATATAAAAGACAAACCCTCCAAAAGCGGCTATCGTTGCTATTGAACTTTCCGTTTCCCGTAGTGTATCACCGGCTCAACACGTGTTTCCTGAAATACATGTAGTTTTAAAAAGTCAACAAAAGTTGAGCGAGTTCATGCAGTTATTGTTATCATATGAAATCCTTGAAATCTTGTAATGTAATCATGGTATGTATTAGCATTCATGGAGTTTAAGGATCTATCAGTGGGTAGCGATCCCCCTGACATTATGTACCATAAGTACGCAACCAACCCGAGACAACTTTGACATGTTTGGGATCACAAAAGCACTCCATGGTTAACAACTAGGAGTGGAGCGTGTCTTAAGCTCAATAGATCTACACCTTTTGCACCTTGGTCACTAAGTGATTAATGGTTACTATGTCATCATCCCTACTTATGTACATTGATCATGTTATCATCTAAACCCATAGCTAACATACCCGTAGTTTTAGCATGTATTTCACCTCGATTGTTTTAAAAACAAATCATTGAAATCATTGAAAGGAGGGACATGAACTCACAAATTTGTGTTCCGTATTATGTAATACCGTAGGTGAGCATCCGTACGCGTGAATAACATACATGTGCACTAACTTGATTAGACACTAGGTCTTATCGGACCTCGTACAAGTTGTTCATCTTAAATTTTTTATTATGTTATCGCTTGTCATCTTTGGAACAACTTTGTATTTTTAGAGTGTTGGTAGTTTCCTCGCTCGATTGTTATATATATTGAATTCGTAAGTGTATGCGTGTATTCTATGTGTATTGAATTAGGTGTGAACGGGCTTCGCCCTTCACATGTCCTCGTGCTGCGCACGCATATCATTGAGCCTTTGCTCATGTCATTGGACCGAGCCCATGTCATCTATGTTATTTGGTGTAACCCATGTTTTAATGTTATTGGACCGAGCCCATGTCTTTTATGTTATTGGGCCTAACCCACGTTTTAATGTTATTGGGCCGAGCTGTAACAACCGTCTAATTTCTATTCGAATTTAATAAAAGATGCATGATTTTATTTAATAAGTACTTTACTTCAACATAAAAACACAAAGTCAAAGTTTACCAAGTAACCACATACTAGTTATCTACCAACTAGTTTGAACAACCAAACAAGATTAGTAAACTGTTTACATCAAAATCGTTGTCTAAACAAAGATTAAGTTAATGCGGAAGCTTGCAAAATTTGTGTTCGGTTCTTCAAAACATGCTTGATCGCCATCCGTAAAGTTCCCATTGTCACCTAAAGTCAAAACCACTTAAAACGTTAGTTTTGACAATAATATAGTGCGTAAAGTCAAAACCACTTAAAACGTTAGTTTTGACAATAATATAGTGCGTATAATCAAGTTCCAGCAACGAAACGAAAGAAAAACAAATAAAATTCAATTTTGGTCCTGTCGCGTGTCGCGCCAGAACCCACTTAACCTGTCGCGTGGCGCGGGGAAGACCATTTTCTAGCAGGTGCAGGTTATTGACCCGCATTTCCTGCCAGCTCCGGATTTTTACCAAAATCAACTTCAAATGGTCATAACTTTTGATCCGAAGGTCCGTTTTAGGTGATTCTTTTTCCTATACGTCTGTAAATTCATTACCGACGTACCCATCATAATTACCATACCGAAAATTTGATTCACGGGCCAAATGACCAAAAAATCTCTAAACCATTGTTCGACCCACTCTACCTTCACCCATTTTGCTACCGTTTCAATAGTAAACCTAAGGCGCCTTATACCCAACATCCGGGGCTTATCATCACCGGCATTTCCTTACCAATCTCATGGCTTCATGCTCTTGTGATTGTTGTCGCCAACGCTAACTATTAAAACACTAACACTACAATTTACACCACTATTCGACCCGTTTGGCTCATCTCATGGAATCCTCCAATATAATGACTACCAAGCGGTTTCTTGTCAATTCTTAACCTATTGATTCAAGTAACGAGCATGGTCACTACAATCAACACAACTTCTATTCTACTACACAACTATACATATTCTAATATCAAAATACTTAATGTAATGAATCAAGTTACATACCTTCAAAGCACGCCCTTCAAACGCAAGTCGCCACCGGCTTGTCCGCTTGACGCTCCGGTATCCTTTCCTATAGAGTTCAACCATGGCATGTTTAAAACTCTTTTCAAATCATATATCGCATATTTTGCCGAAACATCACAATTATGCGGTTTAACTTTAAATTTCAGTTTTAAGCCTTCTTTGAGGCATTTATACAAACACTTTAAGGGCAGAATCTTACATGATTTATTAACAAGTTCATAACTTGTCATGTAGCCCAAATTTTCATCAATCAAACAATCTTACATAAATATTAGCCTCTATAATTCTGAAATAACTTCACACATGTCAAAATACACTAGAACAACCCCAAATTTCCTAATGTTTATCAAGTTCTACATAACTCACTAATCACCTATAATGGTGTTCATGGATTTACTAGAATTAAGCATGATTTCAACATGTACTTGTCTAGGGTTTACACCTAGACACTTCAATGTTCCTATTTCATCTACATAACACACATGCATCATCAGATTTCGAATTCTTTAAGTTCATGAAAATTTCAAGTAGAGAATTTTTATCAAATTTCACATACCTTATGATCTCCTTGCAATGGGGATCACCAATCTAAGCTCAGATTTCGTTTTGGAATGGATTTGAGCCTTCAATTTGTGAATTTTGTGCAAGTTAGGGTTTGTGGGAGAAACCTGGTCGCCCCCCCTGTGTTATAGTCGATCCACACACACACTAGTGTGTGTTGGATTTTTAATTTTTTTTTTTGTTTTAATGAAACTTGTTTCACAATTTGCACAATTAACCCTCCTATTTTCATGAGGTTTCTAGTTTAATTGTTTTAACACTCTAACTTGGTATTTCTTGGCTCTTATCTAACTAGGTTAGATCTTCTAACTAGTTAGTTTATCCCGTTTAACTACAATGTCGGATTAAAATAAAGAATTTATATTTTAGAGATGTTACAAGTCCACCCCCCTTAAAAGGGTTTCATCCTCGAAACCGGAAATACGTACCAATTAATGCCGGGTAGAGACGCCGCATCTCCTCTTCGGACTCTCATGTAGTGTCCAAACCCTTCCTATGCTCCCATTTGATCTTAACTTGATCAATTCTCTTATTTCGCAAGTCTTTAACCTTTCGATCTAGAATCTCTAATGGCTTTACTGCGTAGTTGAGGCTATTATCCACTTCAATGTCATCATAATGGATATAAGCGTTTTCCTCAGCTAAACATTTACGGAGTTGTGACACATGAAACGTGCCCTGAATTCCGCTCAACTCTTCCGGTAACTCAAGGCGATAAGCTACCTTGCCGACCCGTTCTATTATTTTAAATGGCCCGATAAACCTCGGGCTTAGTTTCCCTCTCTTTCTGAATCTGATAACGCCTTTCCATGGGGAAACCTTTAGCATAACCATGTCGCCCACCTGGAATTCAATTGGTCTTCGTCTTTTGTCGGCATAAGACTTTTCCCTATCTTGGGCCGCTTTTAAGTGAGCTCGTACCACATCAATTTTCTCATTAGTGGCTTGAACTACATCTTTATGGGCCAGTTCACGCGGACCCACTTCGCCCCAACACACCGGGGTTCTACACTTCCTACCATATAGCATCTCGTACGGTGCCATACCGATGCTAGTATGGTAACTATTGTTATACGAAAACTCAGCCAAAGGTAGATAAACATCCCAACTTCCCCCGAAGTCGATGATACACGCCCGTAACATATCCTCCAGCGTCTGTATTGTTCTCTCACTTTGCCCATCCGTCTGAGGATGGTAGGCGGTGCTCATGAAAAGTTTCGTTCCCATCTGTTCTTTAAAAAATCTCGCCAGAAGTTTGAAGTAAACCGGGTATCTCTATCCAACACAATGGATACCGGTACTCCGTGACGTGCCACTATTTCATTTGTATATACCTCAGACATCTTTTCCGAAGTATATGTCTCACGTATAGGAATGAAATGAGCACTCTTTGTCAATCTATCCACAACCACCCATATAGCATCGAATCCCCGAATCGTTTTAGGTAGTTTGGTCAATAGGTGTAACGCCCTGCCCTTTCGTACTTTCCTTAATTAGAAAACGTGTCTTGTATTTCTATTTTTGGAAGCTTGTTCCTTTTGTATTTCGTATTTAGTTTCAACCATTGTAAATCCGAGACTTCGATCGTAAGGAAATTCTTTTTTTTATATATGCTTATACGTGTTACAATACTCGGGCTATACGTTACCAATCTCGAATGCATACGTGCGACCGATACTCGACATGTTGGTACCCATAACTTATACATGCTTGTTGACTAATAAATACGTGGTTAATTCTAATAATACTAATAATAATAATAATAATGATAATAATAATAATAAACATCAACGTAAGTTGATGTAATCATTACTATTAGAAACAAAAAAAAAATGAATGATGATAACTTAAAGGCTATTACAGCCAACCAATCGGACCAGCCTTCATGGCTTTAATTCTTGTTCTATTTTCATTATTTAATATCTAAAACTACAATAGTAGTTATATGTTGTCATAATATAATTTGTACAATAATATAACCTAACATATCACAAAAAAGATGGAATTCGCTGTAACAGCCTTGTCCGGCCGCAGATTCCAAGGGCAGCAGCAACTTGTTTTTTTTTTATTAATTTAACCCCTAACCACTTATATTAATTGCAACCAACCCAACCCTAATCCTTCCCTATAAATACCATGCCTCCTCCAAGCTCAAATCACTTTACAAACACCTCAAAATCACTCTAAAACACCCTCAATCAGCTGCAAATTCGGAGTCTTGGACAGATTCAACACAAGTTCTTCAAACAAGCATAACTTCTTCATTTCTTGTCCGTTTTCGTCGATTCTTCTTCCTACTTGTTTGGATTGACCTAAGGAATAATTCCACTGGTATTCTATGGAAAACCAAGGTTTGGAATGTCCCCAAATAGGCTCCAAAGTGGACTGAAGTTTTTGTTTTTGCTTAAACTTTGTGAATCTTTGTGTAACTTGAGTTTATCTCATCTCAAACCTATGTCCTTATGCTTATAACCACTTCTATGGTTAGTTAGGCTTAAAAACAAGGTTGAGACATACAACATCAGAGGTTAATCCTCATATACTTTATGTTTTGTCTAGGGTTTTTAACCCACAAGTGGTGTTCAAGCTTCAAGCTTGAGAAAGGTGTGATTATGGACTAACTTGGGTACTTGTTTCTCATAGTGTACTTGTTTCTTATTCTTGTATTGATATTAGTTCATGACCCTCCTTGTATGTTTTTACATCAAGTGTAGTGGTGAACCATAAGAGGTACCTAAATGGAAGCTTGTTCTTCCTACCTCCTACATGACTTCCATGATACTAGAGGTGCCTAAATGAAGAATAATCTTCTACCTCATGCTTGATTAATGGACTATATAATACCTATAATACTTATACCTATACATACTATTCGAACTCTTGATGGAGGACTTGTGTTCATTTGTCAAGATATCAGAATAACATCATCTAAGGCATAAGACTTGTTACGATTCTAATGAGTATATTACTCATGAAAACATTAACCCTTGAGGTTTCTTAGTGTCAAGAACAAGTACTTAGTGTTAAAAGATGATTACTTTCGAATACTTATATTCTTGTGTTTTAACTTCCTAAATCCCTAAACAAACACATTCAACCTTCAAACCTCATCAACTTCGTCACATTGGATAATCGGAAAGCATATGCAAATTTGTGAGTATACTCGCAACCCCCTTTTTATGTTTACCACTTTTTGGGGTGTAACATGTTAATTTATAAAACCACACTTAAACTTATTCTTTATGCAATGCACGAAAACAATCCTTATACATGAATACAATGTTATGATACTTGATGCTTACGTGGACCATACTTATGTGATATATTTTAGTCATTAGCTTTCACGAGCCTGCATTCGACATGTATAGCGCTATAGGAGTAATGCACCGCCCGTAGACTAGTGGTCATGTTGAATTATATCATTGTTGCGTAAACAAATGATTGGCTAGAAATATTGCATGCCATGTTAGGTTGATCTTGTATAAACTAAGTTGCCATGTGGATTCGTTTTTTTTTTTTTTAAACTTTTATACTTTTACTTATTCATAAACTTGTATACTCGCCTTTGCTTTTGCATTGAATTGTATTTTAAACATGTTATAGGTTGAGGATTGATGATGCGATGAAAATGGACTAGTAAAGAGGCCTAGATACTCACTTAGACGTTTAGGTTTAAAGTGTTGTATTAATTTTGGTTATGTTATGTTGAACAATGTTGTATTTGGATTTCTTGTAATGTTTGACAATTTATTTATGAAATGAAATCGGTTGAATTAAATATTGTCACAAATAGTGTTATGAAGTCTCTTACAATCTTGAACAAGTCCCACTCCGATGATTCCGCCATTGGTTGGGGTGTGACAGATTGGTATCAGAGCCATAACTATAGGGAATTAGGTAGAATTGCCATGCTTTTTACCTAGTCTATAGTTCTAGAGCCTTATTCTTATGTTTTATTTGAAACTACATGCATGCCACTTTATGTGTTTCTTATTTATTCTCTTTGAGCCTTTTAAACGTATATGTCTTTTTTTATCCTTATGTATCATACTTGACATACTATTCTTATGTGTTAATACATGTTTTATTACGTGTTAATATTTGTTTTAATACGCCATTCTTTATGTGTCGTTCTTGACATGTTTATACTTGTTTTTTTAATCTTCAACATAAGCTTTTCCTCATGCATTTTACTCAACTATTCTAAATTCACAAACAATCGTAATACACAAACGAGACGACTTCACCAAAATAGGCGTGAAACCCACAATTTGGTGAACAACTCTCAATCCATCTACTTTTCTTTTACATGAAATTCACCATCAAGTTAGGAGTGAAATCCTCACCATGATGGAGAAATTCAAATTTCAAATTCTAGTGGACCCTCGTCAAGTGTTGAAATTAAATTTTGACCTGACGAGTACCAACCACACTTAGGATACGAAATCGTCAAGTTAGGGGTGAAACCCGCACCTTGTCGACTAGTTCCACTTCTTGATTTTCATAAATCCCGCCAAGTCTTGAAATTTCAATTGATTTGGGACATGTAGTAACCAGAAGGGTAAAATACCGTTAACCGACTTGTCGGCAAGAGTATTCCACCTATTAGGCCAAAGCATGCTCCCCAAATTCGAAAGACTTTTCGACCACTTTGGTTAGTCAAAGTTCCGTTTTGGAACCATCCAAATTTTAATCAAACATGTGTTTCTATTATTTATCTTATACGATGCCATTTTTTTTTCAAATTTAAATTTACTTCCGATATTCTCTTTTCACACACACAACATATTGGATCTTTTTCCATACATTTATACATATGCATGATTTCATATAATTTAAATTCATATTCCTTGTAACGACAAGTGGAGACATATCATCGAGATAGGAGTGATTTCCTTACCTTGACGATTAACTCCACTCCCCTTTTCTTAAAACGACCTCATCAACGAGTTAGGGGTGATTCTTCTACCTAGGTGATCGTTACCAAAACGTCTCTTCAAAATATCTTATTATGCAAACTCGATCGTATTTTATACCTAAATTGTTTATCATTATTCAAAATACCTACTTATACCGATTTCAAAATACATTGTTTTATCAAGCATACTTTCTATACTACAATCTATTTTCACTCAACTCATATACACGAGATTCTTAATCATGTCTTAAAACGTTTTATTACCCGAATTTCAAAACCTTACGGAATGCTACCTATCAATTTAATCGGTCCAATGAACCTCTGGCCCATGAACTTCATATTCAACTTAATCACTAAAACACGCACACGTTATATCATCATGCTAGAGACTTCCATTCTTAATCGAAATCAAACCAACCTTTCTCAAATTACTTATAAGATCTTATAGATGTTATATGATCGTTTACCAAATACTCTTTTCAACATCAACAAATCATTTGTTAAAACTTTTAAAGTCCTTTTGCTAAATTTCTTTTCTAAGGATCCTCGTTTTCACAAGAACCTCCTAAATTTATAATTTCTCGTTTGATGAAACGAACTTACTTTTTATCGAAAACCTTTTTTCTACACTAATTTACAAAACACGTGGGCAAGAAGACTTCATGGGGACCGACCATATTCGGATTACGTAAACTCTTTTAAAACAAAAGTAGCATTCCCATTCATTACAAAATACATTATGCTTAACCAATGAGTACTTTATATCCTCTTACATATGCAAACTATATCCTACCTTCCCAATCAAACTCAATCTATTTTTGATTCTATAAACTCCACGTTTCGCTTAAACAACTATACATGCATATCCTCGTACACGTTTTAGTCGATATCTCGTGATAATTTCATTTATATCGTTCGTATTTACATACTCAACCTTATAGAACGTTTTTATACGCTTAAATCTGTTATGTTCCAACACATACTATATACACAAATTTTATTATTCGTACCTACACTCATACTCATATTCATGACAATACATTTTATGCTTATACTTATACTCATACTACTCATACGTTTTATGTTTATACTCATACTTACGTGTATATTCATACTTAAACTTATACTTATGCTCATACTTTCATTCATACTCATGATTCATACATTCGTACCCGTACACAAGCGTAATCCGAGGGATTCGCTTACGTGGGGCCCATACATACTTAAGCATGGACTTGCTTATATACTATATTTTTTATACGTACACATTCTTATTTTTTAAATTATGTATACCCTGATTCATACACAACTAGTACAAGCTATGCGGATCATGCGACGATCAAAATAATCACGGGTGCACAAGGGATTATAGTGATGGACGTATGAAAACCATATAGTGTACTACTGTGTATGGTAAAACACGGAACGTAACATGACACCGATTACGAAACGGACGTAATATGGTCAAAACATGGTGGATACGCCGCTGGTACTTCCTATATATAAGTGTTTTCACCAGGTTACCAAACTTTCGTAAAACGTGCCATGAGAAATTCATTGTTTTACAGACCTCCTAGACCCAATTCAAACTTTAAACAACTCACAAACGCGTTATATCCGATTATCCATGACGAGACTTCATTCTTAGCACGCTACTTTCGTCTATCCAATACATATGCCATTCTTATACTTGCATTCGTTTATTAAGAGTCAAACGTTCAATTCCATATACGCAACTATACATTTCCAATTATGTTTGGTACCTCAAATCATTTTAGACAAATGAACTCCTTTGCAAACCTATCTTGTCATTCTTCAAACTTTCATACTTTTTACGTTTCAAAATTTTCGAGTCTCAATTCTTATTAATCACCTTTTGCCAAAACTCTTTCAAGTCTTCCTCTTGAATAAATTTCGGGATGAAATTTTCTAAAGGAGGGGAGACTGTAACGCCTTGCCCTTTCATACTTTCCTTAATTAGAAAACGTGTCTTGTATTTCTATTTTTGGAAGCTTGTTCCTTTTGTATTTCGTATTTAGTTTCAACCATTGTAAATCCGAGACTTCGATCGTAAGGAAATTCTTTTTTTTTTATATATGCTTATACGTGTTATAATACTCGGGCTATACGTTACCAATCTCGAATGCATACGTGCGACCGATACTCGACATGTTGGTACCCATAACTTATACATGCTTGTTGACTAATAAATACGTGGTTAATTCTAATAATAATAATACTAATAATAATAATAAACATCAACGTAAGTTGATGTAATCATTACTATTAGAAAAAAAAATGAATGATGATAACTTAAAGGCTATTACAGCCAACCAATCGGACCAGCCTTCATGGCTTTAATTCTTGTTCTATTTTCATTATTTAATACCTAAAACTACAATAGTAGTTATATGTTGTCATGATATAATTTGTACAATAATATAAACTAACATATCACAAAAAAGATGGAATTGGCTGTAACAGCCTTGTCCGGCCGCAGATTCCAAGGGCAGCAGTAACTTGTTTTTTTTTATTAATTTAACCCCTAACCACTTATATTAATTGCAACCAACCCAACCCTAATCCTTCCCTATAAATACCATGCCTCCTCTAAGCTCAAATCACTTTACAAACACCTCAAAATCACTCTAAAACACCCTCAATCAGCTGCAAATTCGGAGTCTTGGACAGATTCAACACAAGTTCTTCAAACAAGCATAACTTCTTCATTTCTTGTTCGTTTTCGTCGATTCTTCTTTCTACTTGTTTGGATTGACATAAGGAACAATTCCACAGGTCTTCTATGGAAAACCAAGGTCTGGAATGTCCCCAAATAGGCTCCAAAGTGGACTGAAGTTTCTGTTTTTGCTTAAACTTTGTGAATCTTTGTGTAACTTGAGTTTATCTCATCTCAAACCTATGTCCTTATGCTTATAACCACTTCTATGGTTAGTTAGGTTTAAAAACAAGGTTGAGACATACAACATCAGAGGTTAATCCTCATATACTTTATGTTTTGTCTAGGGTTTTTAACCCACAAGTGGTGTTCAAGCTTCAAGCTTGAGAAAGGCGTGATTGTGGACTAACTTGGGTTGTCCAACATAAAATCCCCACATGATTTCTCATAGTGTAGTTGTTTCTTATTCTTGTATTGATATTAGTTCATGACCCTCCTTGTATGTTTTTACATCAAGTGTAGTGGTGAACCAAAAGAGGTACCTAAATGGAAGTTTGTTCTTCCTACCTCCTACATGACTTCCATGATACTAGAGGTGCCTAAATGAAGAATAATCTTCTACCTCATGCTTGATTAATGGACTAAATAATACCTATAATACTTATACCTATACATACTATTCGAACTCTTGATGGAGGACTTGTGTTCATTTGTCAAGATATCAGAATAACATCATCTAAGGCATAAGACTTGTTACGATTCTAATGAGTATATTACTCATGAAAACATTAACCCTTGAGGTTTCATAGTGTCAAGAATAAGTACTTAGTGTTAAAAGATGATTACTTTCGAATACTTATATTCTTGTGTTTTAACTTCCTAAATCCCTAAACAAACACATTCAACCTTCTAACCTCATCAACTTCGTCACATTGGATAATCGGAAAGCATATGCAAATTTGTGAGTATACTCGCAACCCCCTTTTTATGTTTACCACTTTTTGGGGTGTAACATGTTAATTTATAAAACCACACTTAAACTTATTCTTTATGCAATGCACGAAAACAATCCTTATACATGAATACAATGTTATGATACTTGATGCTTACGTGGACCATACTTATGTGATATGTTTTAGTCATTAGCTTTCACGAGCCTCCATTCGACATGTATAGCGTTATAGGAGTAACGCACCACCTGTAGACTAGTGGTCATGTTGAATTATATCATTGTTGCGTAAACAGAGGATTGGCTAGAAATATTGCATGCCATGTTAGGTTGATCTTGTATAAACTAAGTTGCCATGTGGATTCGTTTTTTTATAACTTTTATACTTATACTTATTCATAAACTTGTATACTCGCCTTTGCTTTTGCATTGAATTGTATTTTAAACATGTTACAGGTTGAGGATTGATGATGCGATGAAAATGGACTAGTAAAGAGGCCTAGATACTCACTTAGACGTTTAGGTTTAAAGTGTTGTATCAATTTTGGTTATGTTATGTTGAACAATGTTGTATTTGGATTTCTTGTAATGTTTGACAATTTATTTATGAAATGAAATCGGTTGAATTAAATATTGTCACAAATAGTGTTATGAAGTCTCTTACAATCTTGAACAAGTCCCACTCCGATGATTCCGCCATTGGTTGGGGTGTGACAACAGGTCCATGGTGATATGTTCCCATTTCCAAACCGGGATCTCCAATGGTTGCAATTTTCCATATGGTTTCTGGTGTTCTGCCTTGACTTGTAAACAAGTTAAGCACTTCTCCACATATTTTACTACATCCCTCTTCATTCCGGGCCACCAATAGTTTTTTTCAGATCGTTGTACATCTTGGTCGCACCCGGATGAATAGAATAACGGGATTTATGAGCTTCATCGAGTAGAAGCGTCTTAACTCCACAGGAATTTGGCACTCATATTCTTCCGGACCGAGTCTTCAACCCGTTGTTACCATCCGACAAATCCTTTAGCTGACCGACTATCCTTTCCTTCTTCAAGTTCTCCTCTTTCACTGCCTCTACTTGCGCTTCTCGGATACGTTCAAGTATACAAGAGGTTACAACAAGCTGCATCGACCTTACTCGTATTGGGACATAATCCACTTTTCTACTCAAGGCATCGGCCACAACATTCGCCCTTCCGGGGTGGTAATGTATTTCGCAGTCGTAATCTTTCACCGTTTCTAGCCAAAGTCTTTGTCGCATATTTAACTCCTTCTGATCGGAGAAGTATTTCAAACTCTTGTGGTCAGTGAATATGGTGAACTTTACCCCATATAAATAGTGCCTCCATATTTTTAATGCAAACACCACCGCTGCCAATTCGAGATCATGCGTCGGATATTTCTTTTCATGTACCCTTAGTTGCCTCGAGGCATAAGCTATTACCTTGCCTCGTTGCATTAAACACATCCGAGCCCCGAAAGTGAGGCATCCGAATAGACTACCAAGTCTTTGACTCCGTCCGGCAACGTTAATACCGGAGCTTGGGTTAACTTCTCTTTTAGCGTTTGGAACGCTCTCTCTTGTTCGACACCCCAAATGAATTTCTCTTTTTTCCGAGTTAACTTAGTTAACGACGACGCAATTTTTGAGAAGTCTTGAATGAATCTCCTGTAATATCCCGTAAGCCCTAAGAAACTTCTAATTTCTGAAGGGTTCTTCAGGGGATTCCATTTCGACACGGCCTCAATCTTTGACGGGTCTACTAATATTCCATCGGCACTTATGATGTGGCCGAGGAATTGCACCATCAACACATGTGATAAAAAAGATGGTGTAAGTATGGTGGGTATGTTTTCAAGATTTCAACCATCAACATATCAAAGGCCATACTTCAAATTTTCATGTTTCAAACAAGATCAAGGAATGTGGGGCCCCCAAATTTTCGGCCGTGATGAAGATGTGGGGGGGGGGGGGTAAAGTGTAAATTTGTTTACAAAATTGATTAAAACATAGATATTTTGGTCATTATTCAAAGTATGGTGATTAGGGTTAATCTTTCACCATTAGGGCGTAATTAGGGATTTGGAACCAAAATTATTATTAACTAGTTCACTAAACTAGTAAAAATCATGTTTTGGTACATAGAATGCTTTTCGTTTCGTCGTCGGCTCGTTTACGGTGCTTTTATGACGTACCGACGAATCTTTGCCGAAAGTTGTTATCTCGCATCCGAACAATGTATGAAGTGATTCTGAGTCCCAAATTAGGCTTAGCTAGTTCACCAAAATCTTCGTTTGGTTGTTTAGGCGTTGGAAAAGTCGTTTATTAGCTTGTCGGTAGAAATACAGACAAGTTGTGGGGGTTGCGACACCGCGCCGAAAGCTTATGTTTCGGACACCCCATTATCATTCTCATATTGTTTTCATATGCTTGATATCATTTGTCATAATTCCGAAGTTCCGGAAATGCTAATATTATAGTTTCGGACGAGTTAAAATGTTATATTTTTAGCCGAAACGGACATTTTTGTAAGAGTAAATTTCAAGGATTGTCCTTTATCTTTATACCTATTTTCAGGCGCTGTCCTTTATGTTTAAAATTGATAAGTTTTGTACTTTATCTTTAAAATTCATCACGTTTTGTCCTTTAGGCATAACCCAGTTTGTTTTTTCAGTTAAATATGGTCATGTGCAGGTCATGTGAGGGTAGATCTGTCATTTATTGTCTCTTTTAATACCCAACTACCTTCCCCCTAATATAAACCCTAAAACTTATCATCTGCCCCAATTTTATTGTATTCATTGTCAGATCTTCCAACTATTTTCACTAAATTTTTCTCAAATTCCAACTATTTTCACTCATCATCAGATCTTCCATGTAGAAAACACCCATCAAACTCATCATCAGTTGGAATTGGTGCATATTGTCTAAACGAAAAGCTGATCAAGCTCATTTGTGTCGAATGTGGAGAACAGGGACTCTGTTCTTGCTCTGATTTGGATTCATACAGGAGTTCATCATGTACCGTTGATTGCTCGCTTAGTAGTTTTCATCATGAGGTTGGTAGTATCGCGTGTTCGAGTGCAAAAAATTCTGATTTTAATGAATTTGAGTTGAGGAAGAGAGGATTCAAAGGTGGATTGGTGGATTTTAAAAGTGGGTTTCGGGTAAAGAAGTGGATTTTAGTCGAATTGATGATGATGATGATGATGAGTTTATTGAAGTTTGAATTGATGAAATTAGGAATTAATTGCGTGTCGAACTTATGTTAGTGAAATCATTTAGCTTGCATCTTGTCTTTATAGGAACTGCAGATTTGCAGCAGCAGGAAATTGCAGAAGAAGGTAAAAGGAAGATGTATGCCTTTCACTGGCCAGATTTCAAAAATATATATACACAATTAGAAATATTGGTGAATAAGAAAACCAACTAGGACATTCTATGATTGCGAGCACACGCTTTCTGTTACAATCCAGCTTCAATTCCAACCCTATGCTCCAACAAAACTTCTGTTTGTCGTAGTGTTATGACTGCAATATTATTGCTCTCAAAGGGAAGCATTATTATCCTTGTTGCATTGAAGTTTCCGCAATATCAAATGCTTCATCATGAGAGATAAACATAAAAATGGAGTGACTTGGAGGCCAATGGAGAATCTAGGAAGATCTGACAATGAATACAATAAAATTGGGGCAGATGATAAGTTATACAATAAAATTGGGGGAGATGATTAGTTTTAGACAATAAATGACAAATCTACCCTCACATGACCTGCACATGACCACATTTAACTGAAAAAACAAACTGGGTTATGCCTAAAGGACAAAACGTGATGGATTTTAAAAGATAAAGTACAAAAATCATCAATTTTAAACATAAAGGACATCGCCTGAAAATAGGTATAAAGATAAAGGACAATCCTTGAAATTCACTCTTTTTGTAATTAGGGCGTCATACCGGAAAGTCTTGTATCTTTGCAAGATATGTTTTCGTATTATTGTTTTCTTATATAAATGGACTCAGTTATGTTATCCGTGTGTCGTTTTTTAGTGTTTCGTTCTGTTTTCACGGTTTTGCTGGCATGAATAGTGTAACCGTGAATAGTGCGCGCAACACTTTCTACCAACACTTTTAGGACATTGTTTGACTGGTTTCGAAATACGACGAAAACCAGCATATGTTTTAGCATTGTTTTCTTGTCCTAACACTGTTATCTGATTTACGACACAATTACGTAATTAAATTACGCTAAATGCATGAGATTATGGAATAAAATAGTGATTAGTTTGTACGGAATTACTGGTTATTTACCAGTTGTCACATTCTCCCCCTGTTAAAAAGAATTTCGTCCCGAAATTCACGTTGAGCCATCCTTTGTAGGAGTCTTTTCGAACAGGTGGGGATATTTTGCCTTGATCTGATCTTCACGTTCCCAGGTGTACTCTGGTTCGTGACGTGAGTTCCAGCAGACCTTGACTAGTTTGATACGACTTCTCCTTGTCTTGTGGACTTTCCAGTCCATAACCTCAACGGGTTCTTCGGTAAACTGGAGCGTGTCGTCTACATGGATTTCATCTGCTGGGATGAAAAGTGTCTCGACGTTCGGACTTTTCTTGAGATTCGACACATGAAATGTGTCGTGTACGTTACTGAGTTCTTCTGGCAGTTTTAACTTGTACGCGATGGTACCGATCTTTTCTAGAATTTCAAATGGCCCAATGTATCTCGGGTTTAGTTTTCCGCATTTCCCGAATCTAGCTACGCCTTTCCAAGGCGAGACTTTCAGTAAGACTTTGTCTCCGACCTCGAAGGATAATGGTTTACGTCTTCTGTTCGCGGAGCTCTTTTGTCTGTCACGAGCCACCATTCTTTTCAACCAATCAAATCTCTTCTCTTTATTTTATTTTATTTTTATTTTGTTTAACAAGGGGCTTTAAAGGAGCTTTAACCATTGCATGCAAGTTAAAGGGAGTAACTTTAAAGCCTCTATGTGACATGACACTTATGTGTCGCTGATGTGGCGTGTTAAAGCCCCTAGGGGCTTTATACCACACCCTTCAGCCTTAGTGTAATTATAGAAATGGAGTAAAAGATTTAATTGTGAATGCTCTAACCCATTTAATTTTATTTATATCCAACAACTTGAGTTGATAGCTTTTATTTATTTATTTATTTTTTGAATACACATGTGTTATAATATTAATTAAATTCTATTAAAAATGAAGTTATATTCAAATTTGATATAGTAAGTTATACCGAGTACCAGTATTATACAAGTATCATAATTTCGTAATAAACTGAACCGGTACCATCTGACACTTAATTTCCGCCATATATACAACGCAATTCATCTGATTACGACAGAGATGAACCAACTCCGAAATATGAACCGTCAAAGAAAACATCCACTAAACCGATTACTTGAATACTCGCTACACTCCACTATTATTATAGTATATTTTGGAGGGTTGAGCACTAACATAACAATAACATTAAGTAAAACCACTTGTCAATCCGTCATACAACCTCCTCAACCAAATCGAATATACAATTTTTTATTGTTTCAAATTTTACTTATTAAATGCGAAAAGTTAAATCTAGCTGGTTAATTTCCCCTTCATGAAGATTTACCAAAAAAAAAAGATCTTCTAGGAAAAAGTTATTGAAAACAATATTTAATATATATTACACTTTTGTGGTACAAAAAATTAGCTAAATAAAATAAACTAGTAGACAAATCTCGCTCGTTTTCGAGAGCTTGGTTGATTTCAGGTCACCCGTTATAGCAACAGAAAGAGAAAACCTTAAGATATAGTCATAATCAGTGTTGTAAAAATCGGTATTAATCGGCGCCTAGGCGCTAGTCGGCCGTTGGCTGATTAATTTTGAGCTAGTCGGACCATTAGTCGATGGTCGGTCCAAGTCGGTCCTAGTCGGTGCAAGGCGGCCCAAATCGGCCCAAGTCGGCAAAATCGTTTCTAGTCGGCCCACTCTTTTTTAGTTTAAATCTGGCCCAAACAAATGTTTTTAACCATTAAATACATGGCCCAAGTTGTTTAGTTCCAATCTAGCAAAAAAAAACATGTTTTTAACCCATTAAAACATATTCCATGAGGTCATGATTGATATGTTAATGTTTGAATGTTTAAATACTTAAATTGCTATGTATTAAACTTCATTGTTTGAATTTTGAACTATTTTTAAGTATTATATTGATATTAATGTGTGTATTGAATTTTAAATACTTGATTTGCTATGTTTTAAACATAGTTGTTTGAATTTTAAACTATTTTTAAGTATTATATTGATATTAATGTACGTGTGTATATATAAATTTAAAAATTATATATAAAAATTCTGATCCGATTAATCCCAATTAATCCTGATTAATCCCGATTAATCCCTAGTCAGTACTCCGCCGCCCAACTAGCGCCTAGCGATCTCTACAACACTGGTCATAATATGCCTAAAACGTGTTCGAATCATTGGTGTTTTTATTAATATTTAGTTGGATAATTAAAAGAAAATCATTTAAAATTATTAAAATTTGTTTAGTTAAATATAAGTTAAAATATAAAAGAAAACTGAAATTTAAAAAGAAATATAAAATTAAAACACAAAAAATAAAAATAAAAAACAAAATGAAAAAATAAATTAAAGAGGAGTGGAAGAGGGGGGGGGGGGGGGGGGACCCGAACCTGCATCTCGGGGTGGAGGGGCGGAGCTTTAACCAACAGAACCAATGCCTTCTTTGTTATATCCTTTTGTTTTACTTATTTTTATATGAGGTAACTATCATTTTCATCCCTATGGGTTGTCTAATTATGATAAACTAGACCAAATTTCAAATTTGTATAATTTTCATCCCTGGCATTCTTAAAACATGTTACTTCAGTTCAAAAAGTTAACTTTCGTTAATTTTGTTTGTTTAAGGAGGGGTTAAAAGGTCATTGTACATTTTTATTTGAGTTAACTGTCATTGTTGTCCCTATGGTTTGTCCAATTATGCCATTTTCGTCCATGTGGTCACATGTTTAGGATTCGGCAATCTGGTTACCTATGTGCGTTTGAAATGTAACACCCTAACCAATGGCGAAAACATTAGAGCGGTACGATAGATTTGTCCAATGGCACATGATCACTATTATAGTTTAAATATTTTTTAAAACCAAATTTGATAATCCAAACAAAATAACCAAAACAAATCGTTCAATACAAGACATGTAAATCCAAGTTAAGTTTGACTAAGTCTTGAAGTCCTATGTGCCAAATATTGCTAAGACTTAAGATAAGAGGGTTAACTATAAATATAGTTGGTGAGATTTCCAAGCTTTGCATAATGATAATAAAACTAGATGGAACCCCCGCCGCGTTGCGGCCGGGGCATACAAATTAAGACCTGACGTATACAAACGTTGTGGCGGGTAATGTTAGATGGTATTAAACATTAACCATTTAAAACCTATGACATTTCAAAACATAAAAAAACATTAAACATTAACCATGTAAAACCTATAACGTTTCAAAACTTAAAAAATCAATCAAGTTGATTAACCATGTAAAACTTATGACATTTCAAAACTTAAAAAAACATCAATCAAGTTGAATTACAAAAAAACATATAGACATGTTTCATAAGGTAAACAACATTACAGTACAAAATGTTGATGATTGATGGTGATAAACAATCTTCTTTAGTTCCACCACTCTCGTTAATTTCCAAAAGTTTCTGAACTATGTTCTCATATTGGATTAGATTAGCATCATCCTGAGAAGAATAAGGCTTCAGAAAACAGTACTTCAAGCTTCATGAAAATATTATCTAATTGACTGAAAAGTCAGGTAGTTCATTCAGCATATCCAAATGAACTGTTCAAACCTTGGCTATAACATTTAGAAGAAAGTTTTTGGTTAGGTCTAGGGATGAGCTCGGTACCGAAAATCCCCAAAAGTGGGTACCGGTACCGAATATACCCGGCACGGTTCGGTACCGGTATTTGAGGGTAAAACCCGATAAATATCGTTACCGAAAATGTTAAAAGTCGGTACCGAAAATGTACCCGGTTCGGTAAATTTAGTACCGATACCATTTGCTCATCCCTAGTTTGGTCTCTATTGCACTGAAGTTTGCCTATACAGCTGCTATTGCATTATGAGAAAAAATACAAATTTACTAATAACACCATTTAAGCTAGTGGTACAACACCATATTGCCAAAACATGTTACAAATTGATAATTATATAAAAAATACAAATTTACTAATAACACCATTTAAGCTAATGGTACAACACCATGTTGCCAAAACATGTTACAAATTAATAATTATATAATATAATGATTCTGGGGTAAAAAGAAATACTTACTGGAACTATATTGTGGTTCATAGTAACTGATCGATTATCCTGGAAACCGAACGAGACCTAGTTTTTGTATGTAAAAGTAGATAAAAGTACAAATAAAAAAATAGAATAAAACTGGTACAACCATAAACCCAGTAATCAATAATAATTTTTTTATAAACTCTATTCTTACGTAGTTTGTAAGTAATTTTTTTTCATCTTTCACATGCACAACTAAATTTATTAACGATAGAAAAATTACACAAGAATGACAGGTAAACGGGCAACAATCTGCGCCGCAACCCTCTTTTGAATAGAAAAAAAAAATGGAATGTAAGTAGAGTATAAGCAAAATATACACAGGAATGTAAAAAATGTATATTTTTTATTTCAAAAATGATAAATGCTAGTTAGGGCCAGGGGCAGACGCAACCCATATTTATGGTTTCTCAGTAACCCAGTGTGTTTGGAAAAAATGAAAAAAAATTAATGAGAACTTTGTTGGAAATTTGGTGAATGGATATTTAGTGAATTATAATATAATGAAATTATAATTATTAATAAACTCTTCATATGGTGAATTAAAGACTAAACTCTTAAGTAGAGTTTTAATGTCTTTTAATTTGAGTCTTTCTGTCTCAAATTAAGTCTCTAATTAAGTGATACTTTTCACTTATCTTCAACTATTGTATAATAATAGGATGTGCCTCATTTGAGAGGAAGAACATCTAGAAAAATACAAGAGAAGATACAAGAAAATTACATGAATATATGGAAAGTTATTGAAAAGAAAAAAAATACTTGAAGACCCATGTGTTAGGTATTTAGAGAGATATGTTTTCTCTATTCGATTTCACCATCGTCACATCTTTATTTGTTCCATAAGTTCAAACACTACAATTATCCGGTGTAACCTCGGGCGCGTGGCCATCTTCGGCAGTACAGACTGCTTCGGCTGTTGTACCCTGGGAGACAGACGCGTCATCTTTGGTAGAGGCGTGAAATCTGTTTTAAGGGAAGCATGTTGAACACGTGTCTCAACCAAAATCGTCAACGTTTTAGTGTGCTCTTTGTTGCAGTCAGGGAGTATTTTTCAAGACTCAAGATGATTAATACTCGAGTCTAAGATGCTATCAAGTGCGCGTGAAGGACCCACCAGAGATGCGGCTTGAATCAAGACTGGTATATATAATTATATTTTATTCTCCTTTTATTTAGTTACTGCAACTGGTATTGTACTATGACATTTCCTACGAATAACGAGAGTCTCGTTAATATATATTTTGTAATTATATTTTATAAAAGGTGAACATAGTTCCTACAAACCTTATAGAATTTAGAAAAAATAGTGAGATTTAAAGAGAATTTACCAAAAGAAATCTATTAGAATAAAATCCAGAATCCGTCATTGATTAGGGCTGTCTAAACCGCTCCTAACTCGTCGCTTGTTTGGAAAATGTTAAGAAAATGTTCATTTGATTTTCGGCTCGGTTAGGAATTGACCTCACAATGTGTATAACGTGTCAACTTTTTACCACAGAATTATGAAATTGAGGTTACGATAATGTATTTAATTGGCAAATCAATACAAAATACTATTATAATCATAAATGTTCTTGGAAAGAGAAAAAAAAGACTAATCTTATTGTTACGCCCAGAAAACTTTATATACTAACACTTGAGTATTATAGAAGACTTTATATTCCAGTGGTTAATGAGTAATGACACTTGACATATAACAACAAATTCTTTTTGATAAAATACTTGACTTTGAACGTGTATTAAGGGAGTATGACTGAAGACTTTTGTGAACTCGAAAATACGTGTTCGCCAAGAGTTTTACTTGGAGAGGAAGCATATAGGTTAGACCAACAATAAACTTATTTAAATCTCTTTTGTTAACCATAACAAAACAACTAGATTCCTTGATAATTAAAGTGCAAGATTCCTTGTTAATCAAAGTCAAAATATTCAAATGCAAAAATAATTTCAAATTGCTAGGTTCATCAATAAATAATTACATTTTTTTTACTGTAACACCCCGAAAACAGATTTGGTAATTAAACTACGTTAGTACTAAAAGACGGGTAAATTACCGTTAGGGGTAAAAGTAACCCGGTGAATATTGGGATTTTTAAATGAATAAGCCTAATATTAAATAAAAGCTGAACGAAAGCTTTTGGGAAAATAGAGTTTATCGAAGCCCGAGTTAACGAGACTTAAAATAAACTAAGTTGTAGATTTCCCGAACCCACTAATTTAACTAAGAATGTTTAACCTAGTTAATAAATGAGAATATTATTAGAAATAAGTAGGTTGTGGCCTACTTATTAACGAACCAAACACGAAGGGTTAAAATAGGACAACTTAACAAGGTTATTTAATAAATGAAAATCAAAACAAAACAAAACACACACTTGAAGTGTGTGTTCTGGATCGAGCTCAGGGGGCTCCCCAAGGAGCCAAAACCCTAATCCACATATATGTATCAAATTGAAGGTCCAAATGATGCACAAATTCACAACCGAACATGGATTAATGATCACCCAAGCTAGGGGATCATAAGGTATGTAAAATCTTGATGTTTGGTGAAGTTGTAAAAATTTGATAATCATCCTAATCGCGAATTAAGCATGGATTAGAGAAGCTATGGCTAGATTAGTGATGTATACTTGCTTAGGAACGGAACCTTAAGTGAAAATCATACATAACATGCTATGAATTGAAGGAATTGATGAATTAACACACTTAGATAAGTGGGTTTTAATGTTATGATTAAATTGATGATATAACTATGCTTAGAATCAACATGCATGATAACGAATAGAAGATGTTTGATTAAACCATGAATTTGGGTACAAGATCATACTCTCACGAAATGGGTTTTATATGACATAAAAGAATCGATGTTAAGATCGTGATATAGATGCTTGAAATCATGTTACCTAGTAATTAGTGTGTAAAATTTGATTTCGTTAAGAGTTCGGATGAAATGCCTAAGTGAAATTCAATAAACCAAATGTGCATTGGATAAGTTGATAAGTCGATTTACTTTAAAAAGTCAAGCCGACCAAGTATATGATCGAATGATAAATTCGACATAAGAAGCGTAGGATGGAATAGTCGTAAATGATTATGACTAACCTAACCATCTTACAATTACAATAATAGTTTGACGCTTGGCAAGCTAGGTGAAAGCTTGGGGAAGGAAGCGGGTCAAACGAAGCATGAATGACGGAAAAACATAATTTGGATGTAAGGTAAGTAAAGCTTGAACTCTAATTATTTAATACGTAATGATTTTATAGGTTATGAATG
>JARYGA010030191.1:0-32889 GCA_030545235.1 Helianthus tuberosus
AAGTTCCAGAATCGCGTTTATACAGCAAACTGCAACATTTCTGTTCGCTGGCAACCCCTTGCGCACCGCAAGGGGTATGCTTACGGTGCGCAAGCACCTTGCAGAACCCAAAAACATTTGATCTTTCAGTATTTCGAAAGGGCAACCTCATTATCCGAATTTGGGGCCTTGATTTATCAATTAGGGGCCCTTAAAATGTGCCTTGTACTATTACATACCCTACCATTTGCCATGTTCCTTTAAATCCTTTTTGAAAGTGCCGTTAAAGAAGGGTTACTGTAGAATTTCCATACGAACCTATCATGCACTCAAATTCAATTATTGTCAACAAATTCCTGGATATGTTAGATGTGTGTAAAATATAATTGGGTCTTGGGATTTATGAATGAGGTCGTTCAGAGGTAAAAATTATCATGACGCCACTTTTAAATCCTGCCAAAACATCTTTATTAAATCCGGGTTTTTCAACGCGTTTTGTCTTACATGACACGTGTCGTTATTTTATTGAACACGAATTTTCGAGGTGTTACATCCTCACCCCCTTAAAATAAATCTCGACCCGAGATTTAATAAAATGAATAAGGGTATTTTTCTTTCATCGTGGATTCAACCTCCCACGTATATTCGGGACCTCTACGGGCATCCCTTTTGACCTTTACAATAGGTACATGCTTCCTTCGAAGCTTCTTTACCTGTCGATCTTCAATCGACAAAGGTTTTTCCACAAATTTTAAGCTCTCATCTATATGCACATCTGTATGTGGTATTACCAGTGATTCATCAGCGAAGCACTTCTTCAGATTGTAGATGTGGAACACATTGTGAATTCCACTGAGCTCTTCCGGTAAGTTTAACTTATAGGCAACTGACCCGACACGTTCGATAACCTCGAAAGGTCCTATGTATCTCGGGCTTAGCTTGCCTTTCTTACCAAATCTCATCACCCCCTTCCAGGGTGATACTTTTAGTAACACTTTGTCACCTACTTCGAAGTGAAAACCTTTACGCTTTGGATCTGCGTAGCTCTTCTGCCTATCTCGGGCAGCTTTGAGACGGTCACGAATCTGGACAATTTTGTCCGTCGTTTCGAAGAATATCTCTGGTCCTGATAATTGGACATCTCCAACTTCTGCCCAACAAACGGGCGGTCTACACTTTCTACCATATAATGCCTCAAAAGGCGCAGCCTTAATGCTGGTATGGTAGCTATTGTTGTAGGAGAATTCAATTAACGGTAGATGTTTATCCCAACTACCACCCAAATTGATCACACATGCACGCAGCATGTCTTCTAAAGTCTGAATAGTACGCTCACTCTGACCGTCAGTCTGAGGGTGGTAAGCCGTACTTAAATTCAGACATGTGCCCAAAGATTGCTGGAAACTATTCCAAAAATGTGACGTGTACCTAGTATCTCTGTCAGAGATAATAGACACAGGTATGCCATGTAAGGCTAAAATCTTATCTACGTATAGTTGGGCTAGCATGTCAGAGCTATAAGTCTCCTTAATTAGGTCTTAGCTCGTAAGCTATTTAATCTTGATACATTCTAATCCTTCGAATGGTCCTATATGCTCAGAGCCTGACTAGCCTGATAAATTAACAAATTTGGCACACCCTTCCTGGGTGATATCTTTTGTTGAGCCTTATTTCTTAACAAGAATTTAGGAAGGTTACTACTTTCCATTAATTCTTGATTTTCTGCCGAATAATGGCAACTTATAGATAATTAGGGGTTTGAACGATCTTATTCGTTGTTTCAAATGGCAACTTTCAGATCCTGATAAGTGGACTTACCAATCTATTGTCCTAACAATAGATGTTTAACATTCCATCCTTACAAGGTCTCCAAGGGAGCAGCCTTGATGCTTACATATCAACTATTACATAAAAGCTTATCTTAAGGTGAGATGGTCATCCCAACCACTACTTAACTAATTTTAAGGAATAGTTAATCCTTGTCGTTAGTCGAACAATTCGACGGTCCTGGGTAGCTGATGGAAATTCTTAATCGTTGCGTTATTAGGGTTGCGGAAATTAATACATAAGCAATATGAACCGTCTTTCTTATTCAATAACACAAAACCCTTAGAATATTGAGTCAGGCTGTATGAGCCTATGTCTTAAAACCTACTTAATCAAGGTTTCGATTATTCATAATCAATATGGAGTTTTCCCAGCACTCCAGCCCACAGCGGGATGCTAATCTTAATTCTACCTGCCTTCCAGGAGGTAAGCAGGGAAAACTTATGAGAAGATAATCAAGATACAAGGAGGCTACAGAGACTTTCCATACCTCAGGCTCCAGTTCATCCATCATTGTTTGTGTCAAATAAGTGACACATTTATGTTATAAGTCCACGAATTCCTTAATCGGGAACATTTACTTGGACAATTCCATTCTGGATATCTTCTTTGAATACTACTAGTCGACTTTAGTACAATATGACCATTGGGATATCTCAGGGGTTCCATGCATTAAACCTCCATACTGATCAGGCATGGAATCAATCTATGGGACACACTAGGACACGCCAATCCTCATATGGTACTCTTATCAAACATAGTTTGGCATTCGCAGGTGATATAAAATAATGAGAAAATAATAAAATAAAGTAATATATATTGTCGTACTCTTTTTGGGGAAGGGCACTCCATATCCTTATGAAAGGATTATCTCCGAGGATGGGAGAGAGGGTCATTAAAGATTCAATTGGTAAATTATACCTCATTTTTAATATCTGAAGTTCTTATGAATGTAATCAAAAGTTTGCTAAGCTTATTGTTTACTAAAGGTTTATTATCCCTTGCATTAACGTAAAATACTTAGCAGGTACAATCGATGCTAAAAGGTTCGGGACGTACCTGATGCTATTATTGATATGTACTGTCTCTGTCATTCAATCGGTAGTTCAGGCGTTTCCTTTCTTATCCATCCCAGACTTAGCTGCTCCTTCTTTGGCAGCCTCAGGGCAATTAGTACTGATGTGCCGCTTTTCGCCACAGCTGAAACAGTTTGCATTCTTTATGTCCCTACATTCGTGGGACTGGTGACCAGTTCTTTTGCAGATGCCACATTGCTTTATCTTCTGGTTTGATCGACACTGTCCCCAGTGTCTTCTGTTGCAGGTTTTGCATGTAGGCTTCTTGTTGGAATCCTGTTGGTTATTGTTGAGCTCGGATTTGCTCTTCTTAGGATTCTGGGAGTTATCCTCCTCCCTTTTACGCTTCCCATCTTCAGAAGCCTTGGCAGCTTTGTTTCTGACTACATCGAGTGTGAGGGATAGCGACAGATCTGCCGCTGACCTGAATGTAGCAGGTCTCGATGCTTTCACACTTGCCTTTATTTCTGGGGTTAGACCCCCAATAAAGCGAGCTATTCGCTTTGGTTCCGGTGTGATCAAATAAGGAACCAATCGAGACTTGGTATTGAAACTTGTAAGGTATGCTTGACAATCTAAGTTCTCCATGACTAATGTCAAGAATTCAGTCTCGATCTTCTCAACTTCATGTTGAGGACAATAATTTTCTTTGATAAGAGCAACAAACTGATCCCAAGTCATGTTGTACAAAGGGATCTTCCCGGTGGCTTGAATTAATGATCTCCACCATGCTAAGGCCTCACCCTTAAATGATTGCGACACAAACTTGACCACATCCCTCTCAGCGCACCCGCTGATATCCACAACTGTATCCATCTCATCTAACCACGTCATACAATCTACAGCTCCTTCCTCCCCGGTGAAATCCCGGGGTTTACATGAAACAAAGTACTTGTAGGAGCAACCCTTATCACGGGGTCCTTGATTCAGTATGATCTGTTGAGACGGATCACTGTGATGATTAGAAGAGTGACGCTCGTCATCTTCCTTCTTGGGTTCATCCTTCTTGGAAGGAGGCTTCGAATGTGGTATAGATAGGGTCCTACTCCGAGTCCCACTATACTCTTCGTACTGCCGCTCTAAGGCCTTTGTAACAGCGTCGTCTACCAACGCTTTCAATTCAGCACCCGTTAAATTTATCCGGGCGTTATCAGTATTTCCCCTTGGGTGGCTATTTATTTCATCTGAGCCAGCCATTTAATTGAACTGTTACAGAAAACAAGGACAATAGTTTACTTGGGAGTTTATTATGGAATTGTCTTTTATGGCAATTCATTAACCATGGTAACGGAGACCATATTTGGTTAATTTATTAATCACATTTATTTAGGATTTCTATTATAATTTATCCTAATTATAAAACATTAACAGTTTTATTAGTGGCACCCAATGGCCTGGTCACATGGACATTTATAAATTATAAGCTTATGATTTCAGAGAATCAAAGCAACAATAACAGTTTTATTTAATAGCACAAAAGGCCTAGTCACAAGGACAATTTTTTTAAACCATAAGCCATGATTTCAGATAATCAAGGCCCTTAAATATATTAGCACAACAGGCTTAGTCACAAGGACATTTTTAAATCGTAAGCCATGATTTCAGAGAATCAAGGCCTTTAAATATATTAGCACAACAGGCTTAGTCACAAGGACATATATAAATTTATATGCTATGATTTCAGAGAATCAAAGCATTTGAGGTTTGAACCTAGTTCATTACCTTTTTCTGACAGGGAGTCATAGCTACCTGGTATTTTGGCTCATTTGGAAATGAGCAAGGCCCGTAGGCACTATATTACCACGTATGGTTAAAATATGATCATCTTAATTGATGATGTAAACCCAGGATTCAGGGATCATTAAACTGGGTTAGGAATCTTTTGAAGAATCCTTAATAACGTGTGTGATTTCCAACGAATCACATCTGTCGGGAGTGTTAACATGTTTTCAGATGTTAACTGGGATACGAATCTTTTAAACAGGTCATACCATCTTGGCCATGTCTTTATAATGACACTCAGGCTAGGTTTCACTCTTGAGATTCTTTTAATATTTATCGCAGAACAATTTCTAAATTGAAATGTTAATAAGGATCTGAATCTAAATTGAGGAACTGTCATCTTGGCCGGTCTTAATATGACCCGAAGCTAGGTCCTGTCCTTTTTAGATTTTGCCATTTTATTATAATGGTAGATCTTGCAAAAGGAAATGTTATTTTCCATTTATTTAATATTCTTGTTTAGAATGAAAGTTTAAACTTAATCATTCCACTATATAATTTAAAATCAGGTTTGCCCTAAATGGGACGTGAAAAGTATAATGTTGTCCTCGAAGGGACTAAAAAGATAAATATGTCCTTATAAGGACTATTGAGGAAACGATCTTCAGCAAAGGAGTTTCTTCTTCATTCAATTCCTGAATACTTTCTCCTTGGTTGCACGTTTCATCCGGGTCGCGGTACGAAGCTCAGCATTTCAAGGCTCCAGATGCGGAGAATTCTTATTACAGCTTCTTCGCTTGGCGGCGTTTCCAATATAAAAATTTGGAAGCAAAAATTTCCGGATTAGGATTGAGATTATTCCTATGTTAAGTCTAGACTCAGAAGGTCAAGGAATGTGCTACTGTGTCATTGAGATTAAACACAAAAGGGTAGTGTTTAATTCACTCAACGTTGGCTCTGATACCAACCTGTCACACCCCGACTTTCCACGTGTCACCGGTGGGCCCGGTGGGGAGTATCGTGACGTAGTTGATATCATCATAGTCAAACAACACAATATATAAATGCACAGCGGAATCAAACGATAAATTATATTACAATCCGAATATAAAGTAATATCCAGTATTACAACGGAAAGTAAAGGATCCACAGGCGGATCTTAAAATATAAATATTGTTCAACAGACTTTAGACGCCTAGAACTTGCAAGATTCTTTATTAACGTCCTGAGCAGCTTCCAGCCTATTTACGTACTTGTACCTGTCACTAAGACTTTTGAAAATACGTCAGTTTTCACTGGTAAATACACTCAAATGACTCATTTGAAAAGAGTTTAAGAAAATTGGCTTGAATGCACTTCGGCACAAAATATGTAGACACATTGATTAAAATGCACAAGGCAAAATTAATCTTTTATACTTTGATTTAGATGCACAGAGGCAAAATAAATCTTTTATACTTGATTTAGATGCACAGAGGCAAAATAAATCTTTTATACTTGGGGCAAACTATATCTCATGTTATCAGTTTTACATAACTTGCTCTACATACGGGGCCCGGTTCTATGCCGGTTCATGATTAACCGACATACCACTATTCCCTTATTGGGAATCCCTTATTGGGTATAATTAATTAATTAGCATATAGCATCTGTCAGGTGTATGCCTACACCCCGTGCTTAAGTCGTGGCCATTGCATTTAATGAGTCAAGGATATCCAGGACACGGTCGCATTAATCCCCAATGTTTCAGTCAAGCAATACGAATTAAAACAGGTTATTTGGATTTCCCGACTTATTGGTCTTTGAATCCCATACCTGACCATGCGGTATTTATATTACCGTATCCCAAGCCCGTAATAGGGAAAATAAGTTAAGAGTATTTACCTGAGCTAGCTCCTGTCTTAAATAGCAAGAATTATAATAACTCAGCCGTATTCACTTAAGTAAGCGTAGGTACAATTTACCGGAAGACTCTAGGCTGGAATGATGGTATAAATAACCAATTAGAATACTAATGGGTCTTTAATTAAGCCTATGCTTAGACCGGTTTATTATATGGTTCAAACGCACGATTAGGCGAAGACCGGAATAGAAGGTGATTTGGACCCGACAAGTTCGGAGACTTGCCTTATATGGGTATTTCATACACATTCTGGATTTTGAGATAAAACCGTTAAGGTTTGACCCGTTTCGGCTAATTTATGTAAACTTGTTACATAAACCGATCCGTACACGTAATAAGCGTGACGGGTATTCATGAGAGCTATATACAGGTTTCCTAAGTTAATTATGCCTCAAATATGTTGTGACATCAGTAAGATGTCTTTCATTATGCCCGAAACGAGTTTAAACACAAACTATGCCTCGTAGGGGTAGTTTGGTCATTTTCAAAGTTATAAAAGAGTCTAAGTATTAACCTGAGTTACAGGTCTGATATAATCAGCAAAAATACTTATTTTACTAAGTTATAATAGTAGGGTAAATTATATATGTGAAATTTATCAATTATAACCAAACTATGCCCCGTAGGGGTATTTTGGTAATTTCACATAAGCCGGAAAGCTCAATACTGAAGTCTGAGTTTAACAACCTTTGCTTACTGTTAAAATATTATAATTTGCCTCAAATATCAGTAGTTATCAACCCTTGTATGTTTAATATAGTTATAGCACATACTATGCGTTAAAAACGCTTAAAAAGGCGATTAGAAGCCTTTTCCGGGTTCGATACATAAAGCTGATATTTTTATTATTCCAGAAGGCTTAAAATAATTTATTTATCATATGTGATCAATAGCAAAAGGTTTGGAGTCGTTTAGATATGTAAAACTCATTTTATGGCCCGTTAGGGCAAAACCGACAATTACCGGATTAAGCCTACGACTTCTAGTTATGCTCAGCCTAAAATGAATTAAAAATCTTTAAAAATCCCAAAATAATATATTACATCAGTGGGTATTAAGTTTGATACCAAAAAGTAGGCTTAACTAGGCTATACGCTAATTACACCGTTTTATTAACAAAAAGCATTCATTTTGCGATAATGAGCATAACTCTTAATCTACAAATCAAACTGATGTCAAACTTTGCATACAAGTTTATATATCAGTAATTAAAGTTTCTACTCTTTTACATTTCCAAAAATCACGTTTTAAGGTGAAAAGGGCATAATGGTCAACATATGAGCAATTAACGGAAATCATGCGTATTAATCGGTTAACTAATGAACCATGGTGTATAATCACAGAGGGTTATACTAGCATGTAACCTGGTCCAAATGAAGCTCTTAGGTATTTCTAAATCATACCAAAACGGGTCAGAACTGAAGTCAAAGCAAAAGTCAAAGCTTTGCGACTTTCGGTTCCGAACCGGGTCAAAACATAAAATTGTCGGGTGGAACATGTTTAGACATGTTCTTATACTAATTACTAAGTTATAACAATGATCAAATAGGTTGTATAAGATCTACATTGCTAATTATGCATATATTGTAATTTAAGTATCCTGTTGACTTTTTCTTAGCAAGTTTGACCCGACTTTTGACCTAGTTAGAGTGGTAATAAGGGGGAACCCTTTTGAGGGTTTATTACCCACCTAATTACCAACTTATAACTACTTTTGATTCGAGATTTGACTGAGCCATTATTAATTAATCTCGAAGTCAAACCGTAATTACGATGGTTTGACTTTTAGCTAAATAACTAAGCTAAACTTAATTAAAGAAGGATTAGCAAACTTACCCGAGTCTAATGGTTGATTAGGAAGGCCTGGAGAGTGTTCTTGTGCTCCACAATTGATCAGAAGATTGTTTGATGGATGAATGATCAAGTGTTGCACTTAGAAGCCTTATATAGTGAACTAAGGCACCATAAGGTGTTGACAAATAAGTCTAGCACTAACCATAACATTCCCACAGGTGTCCTACATGTTTAGGGGTTGCTTAGGGGCCAAGGGAGATGAGGAACTCGTTAAAAGTTCCAGAATCGCGTTTAAACAACAAACTGCAACATTTCTGTTCGCTGGCAACCCCTTGCGCACCGCAAGGGGTATGCTTACGGTGCGCAAACACCTTGCAGAACCCAAAAACATTTGATCTTTCAGTATTTCGAAAGGGCAACCTCATTATCCGATTTTGGGGCCTTGATTTATCAATTAGGGGCCCTTAAAATGTGCCTTGTACTATTACATACCCTACCATTTGCCATGTTCCTTTAAATCCTTTTTGAAAGTGCCGTTAAAGAAGGCTTACCGTAGAATTTCCATACGAACCTATCATGCACTCAAATTCAATTATTGTCAACAAATTCCTGGATATGTTAGATGTGTGTAAAATATAATTGGGTCTTGGGATTTATGAATGAGGTCGTTCAGAGGTAAAAATTAACATGACGCCACTTTTAAATCCTGCCAAAACATCTTTATTAAATCCGGGTTTTTCAACGCGTTTTGTCTTACATGACACGTGTCGTTATTTTATTGAACATGAATTTTCGAGGTGTTACAGTAATCATGATTACGTTAAACTCTGGGTTGAGTTATAGTTTACACTTGTTTAGTATGTTAGTAACATTATATACAAATTATCATGTTGGATATGAGAAAGTTTTTCATTATTTTGCTATGTTATCAAACTTGTATACTCGCCCACTTTTGTTGATCATTATTTTAATACATGTTGCAGGTCGCTAGTTGATGAGACGAAGAAATTTATTTAGGGTGGCTAGATACACACCTAAAATTTAAATTCATGTATTTGTTTCATGTTTACAACTTGATGTATTTTCCCTTCGAAGAATGTATTTCATTTTAGTATTTATGAAATTTGAATTTAATTAAATATTGTCACAATTAGTGTTATGAAGTCTCTTGCAATCTTGTTTTCGTCTAACTCCGATGTTTCCGCCATCGGTTGGGGTGTGACAGATTGGTATCAGAGCCATAACTATAGGGAGTTCGGAAAATTGTCATGCTTTTGACCTAGTCTATAGTTTAGGAACCATACTTGACCATTCTTGTTTATGCTTAAAACTACTTGAATTCTCCCTACTTTTTTTTCATATCTATTTTCTTTGGTCTCAAATATAAATGTCTTTCCTAAGGTAACCACAATACATATGGGAAGACCTGAAGACACTCTTATCCCGTAATCGAAATGACTCACCAAAATATGGGTGATTCCCACATTTGGTGATGACTTTCAATCTGCTTTACATGTTATTTCGCAAGAAAGTTCACCATCAAGTCAGGAGTGATATCCATATCTTGATGGGAATTTCCATTTCATATTCCAGTGGACCCTTATCGATAATTCGAAATTATATCTTGTTTCGTTGGGTAAGTACCAACCACATTAGGGTACAATGTTAGCAAGTTAGGGTTGAAACCCGCATCTTGATAACTAGTCCCACTCTTCGATTTCCAATCTCGCCAAAGTCTCGAATCCTTAAATGACTGGGGACATGTAGTAACTGGAATGGTGAATACCGTTAACCGCTCATTAGTGAGAGTATTATACCTATTAGACCAAAGCATGTTTCTCCTAACTCAAAAGGATTTCGATCACTTTGGAAAAGTCTGTGACAATTGTCAAATTTGCATGTATCTGTACAATTATTAAACAGTAATTAGTGCTTAATGACTGTGCTGATTTAATATTTATGACAAAAATGTTTTCTGATTATTGTTATCATATATACATGTGGATCATATATTGCAAATGTCATATCATTATTTCATGCAACACTTTATTAATTCGAATGATGCACGAAACAAAGGTAGCATAGTTGTCAGACAAATCAGGAAAATGCTGACGGAGTTCAGTACATAGACAGACATGGTATTGAGACACAGAATGACCCAGAAACAAAGAGTTACACTAGTATAGTGTGTAGGAAAGTAAGGATCATAAAACTGCATTCCTAGTGATGGGTTAAGTGCCGGAAAGTGCCTAAAACTCACATAAACTGTAGAATTCTGCAGAAATCAACAAAATTCAGCATTTAAACACTAGAATATCATGCATAAATATGGTTAAATGGTCCAGAATGCTTTCCTAAGCGTCGGGAATCAAAACTGTCACAAAAGGTAACGTTAAGCACACTAAACTGCATAGTTTAGCACCTTAACGAACCGAACAACCGGACACTACCCGAAACACCAAATTTTCACTAGAAGCATTGTTTTAACATTACCAAGCTAGTTATGGTCCCCGAACATCATAACACACTATATAACATCTAGTAAGTAATCACCCTAACTAAACACTTGATTTTCAACTAACAAAACTAACCAAGAGTTGCAACCTAGTCTAGACCCCCCCACCTATACACGGTTACATGTGGCCCCCACTTCTTGAGTTTGTTTCAATTTTTGTATTAGTTATATTATTTTAGTACTTGAAATAATATAACTCATCAAAATACCAAAAATTACAATACAAAATATTACCAAAATTCCAAGAAATAAATATATAATTTATACCCAAAATATTGTAGACCGAACAAGGAATATAACTCACAAAAATATTTCGGAATTTAATTCATAAGTATATTTTGGTAATTGGTATCTTGGACACCAAGAGAACAAAAATATAATTTTTACATTTATTACAAAGATATATCATATTTTTGAAAAGAAGAAAATATATTATTTTTGGGTTAGTAAAAATATTTATTTTCTTGAAATTAATAGAAGATATATTATTTTTGGAAGAAAATATATATTTTCTTGAATAAACTTGGAACATATTATTTTTGGATGAAAAATGGGTTTATATATATTTTCTAAGTTAGATTTGAAAATATATTATTTTTGAAGTTTAAATGAAAATACAATTATTTTTGCCAAGGGAAAAATTATAAATAATTTTTCTATGTAGGATTTCTTAAAATATATATTTTGAGAATATATATTGACAAATTTTTATTAGAAATATTATTCCGGAAAAATAAATACAAAAATTAAGTATAAGAATACTTGATAACTACATGAAAATACGTATTCTCGTACGTATAAATATACACCGGAATACGCCACCGATACTTGGCAAAATATACATGTTTAAGATATGTGTATGAATACACCCATCCTTGGGAAGTTATACATGTACAAATACGTTAAGTGTTAAGTTAAAATATATTATTTTAACTCATATTCCAAAATTTAATAAATATAATTTAAGTTAAAATATTTATTATTTTAAAAAATAAATATATACATGGGAATAACAATGACACAACGGAACGTAACTCAAAGATACTAACTAAGACTAAGCCAAGGCACGACCCGCCCGTCTAATAAACCGTACTACATTTGTAGGAAGTCCTGTGAACGAGTATCTGCTGTGAGTTACGTCGGATTGAAGAACGCAAAACCGTGAGTTAATGTCCCCCTTTTCTTTTAACTGTTTTCAGTTTTATAACTTCGGGGATGAAGTACATGTTACAAAATGTTTACAAATGCTTACATATGGTATGGTTAGCTAAGGAATGAACTATTAGATCATGTGAATGGGTAGGCGAGTAACCTATGACCATTAATCCTTGTTTTAGGACCGAGGGACATGAGTGATAGATATATTGGGTGTTGCGAGCCCCGCCCATGAGCCCGCGGGTTTGACCATGAGACGACTATGTCTTCTAGCCGGAGGCTGGTAGGAAATACGCATAAAGGATTAAGCCATTCCTACACCATTTCACACATATTAATGTATTAGCTACACATTAATTGATCTGTTTCCTTGTTGCTTTCATACCAGTTTACAGAAACATACATACGTACAGAAGTTTTACAAGGTTATTCATGCACACATACAAAACACATGAACTCGCTCAACTTTTGTTGATGTTTTTCAAACTACATGTATTTCAGGAAACTGAATATGGATATGGCGGGCTATCAAGGGTTTTCAAGATGTGTCTTCAATAAATGATGTCATCCAGCGTTGAAGGGTTTGGATCATGTATCATATCTTTGGTAGGATACATGGTTCAAAGCCTCGTTTTGTTAAGTATCTTTTGTGAAGTCCAGTAGGGAACTTAAAACAATGGGTTGTTATGTAAACTTAAAGTCTTCGTTGGTGTTAAACAATGATGATTGTAAAGTTTTGAACTTAATTTATGGATGAACATCATGGTTTTATCATATAGATGTTTGTTATGGTTGAATGCAATGATATTAAGCAAGTCACACCTAATCACGCTTCCGTGAAAGTCAGGGTGTGACAAAGTCTTAGTTTCGTTCCGAGACATTCCACGTTTTACCTTGAATCTCTTTTATGTCTTATCAATTTTAATGTGTTTTACATTTGATACGCTTTTCATTTCAATATTGAAGACAAAAACCCCACTTTCCTCGCAATCTCAAACCATAATAATTCTTCGTGAACAAACTAAATTTATTATTCCTTAGCATTTGTTTGTGATTATACATGGGAGATACTTGTTATGCTATGTGATCTACTTGAAACTTATGTGTTATGTGACATATGACATGCTAAATTATGCAAACTAAATTTTTCTTTCAAACATTATGATCGAGTCTCATCCTTTCCTCTGTTTTGATCTTCTAGATATCTTCCAGCCGTTTCTCCAACTTAAAGAGTGGTTCCAAGTCGAGCTCCAACAAGAAGATGCTTACGTTCATGTCTAAGCAGATGGCTCACGTGATACCTGACATCGTGAGCAAAGTTACCTCAGCCAATACCCCCAACTCCTCTGTTGATTCCAAAGTCGACTAACTTAAGCCAGTCACGTTCAACTACAAGCACTTCACTGCTTGCAACCCACATGCATTCGCCGACAATGATGGTGTTACTAAGATGCTTGATATGCACAAAATTTAACATATAAATTGTATCAAATACGGTATAAAAACAACACTTTTCAGTACTAATGTTGGAAAAATGTGTGTTTCTTTGTTTACTTTTGATTTTCATGATTAAAATAGCTCAAATGAACAAAAGGAAAAAATTAACCGCGAAAACCAACATTAATAAGAAGAATAGAAGTTGGCACGCTATACCGACCCTCCAAGCTTCACTCCAAAGACAAAATAACAAGACCAGAACCCAAGCACGGGGCCGTGCCCCCATTTATGATTCCCAGATAATAGAGACAAACAGAAAACGACAAGGGACATGGGGCCGTATCCCCTAAAGCACGGGTCGTGGTCAACTCTCATATTCATAAATCTGGGTTCGTACAACAAGTATAGAAGACACGGGGCTGTAATGTTGCCACATGGGGCTGTATGTGAAGAAGAGCTGACACAAGCATTAAATGAAGACATAGAAGGAAAGGACACAGGGCCGTGCGAACTGGGCACGGGGCTGTGTAAAGCTACTATTTTCGTGTATAAAGGAGGTGCTTAGCTCATTTTAATGACTATCCCTTGACAAACCACTTCTCTCACACTTTCCACCACGCCACCACCACAATACAAGCATCATTCACCACTTTCATCCATCATCCATCCTTAGGGTGTGTGTGTGTAGTCTCGGGATCTAAGATCGATAGTAAGAGTTTTCGTCAAACAAAGGCCATGCTTGGCTAATCTCTTACATCACTTGGTGATGACAAAATCATTTGTGTAATTTGATTTCCTAGCTTTGGTAACTTTTTATTTGGGATTGTATTAATGACTCGAATAACTAGTTTTTTATATTGAAGGGGAACGTTACTTAATTATTTCTTCATGTTTTGTTGATTCACTCATTCGTGTCTTTACGGTCTACATAAAGCACGTTAACTTCCTGGAAGGGGGGTTAGAATGGTGGTTGGGTAAAGTTTTTGCCTCGTTCAGTGTATAGATCCTGCGAGGACCAGATTCAAGCTTATTAGGACTTCCCTTGAGCCAGTTGGCATCAAATCGGGGGAAGTAAAAACAAATTGTAATCCCTTATAAATTAACTACTATTAAAACTTTAAACTGGCCTTGCGGGACTGTATCCTTGCTGACTCAGACCAATATGGCCGATGGTAGTGTTACCTCCAAAAGAGGGACATGCCACTTTTTGCATTAATAACCTAATTAATTATCTTTCAATAATCTGGCCTTGCGGGACTGTATCCCTACTGACCCAGAACAATATAGCTGAGGGAAGAGTTGCCTCCAAGAGAGGGACATGCCATAATAACTAAGATAATCTCTTAAAAACCCAAAGCGAGGAAATCATCAAAGGATACATAAATGACAAGTCGGATCCCAGTGATTCTATCTTGTCTATTTGTTTTATATATTTATAAAAAAAAACAAAATTTTCTCTATATTTGGTTAGATTAGACATCGACGCTATTCCGGTTTTAAAAGCTCTTGTGTCCTTGTACGACCTCGGTATCTTACCATCACTATGCTACGCCAACGATGGGTGCACATGCCCTAGCGTGTTGCCGAGAGTGATATTCTTATATCGTGTTTTATAAATTTAAAGCTTGATCAAAGAGTAAAAAAAGTACTTAAAATACATTAAAAATCCGTACACGCTCCGACACATCAAGTTTTTGGCACCGTTTCCGGGGACACAAGGATTTTAAAAAAGTTTAAAAGCGGCGGCCTAATCATTCTAATTTTTCTTTTTAGGTTTCTCTTGTTTTTTTTTTTTTCCTATTTTTCACTTTCTGCAAGAGTGACATGGGGTCGTGTGTAATCAACACGGGGCCGTGTCACATCCCTAGTAACATCAGGACTGTTTTATGCCAGATACAAGCTGCAGCACGATGCCGTGTGACAACCACACAGGGCCGTGTTACAATAAAAGTTTGTAAGAAAAAAATAACTGCCTAATCCCGACGGTTAAAATCCATCTGGCAAACATGGATGTTTATGATTACTTTTACTGTCACACCCCGACCGCGTAAAACATCAAACCGCGGCGGAAACGTCGGGGTGTGTTGTAACATAATTATTGTTTCATAACCATGGTAATTAAAGTTCTGTTTTATTTATTAACAAAGGGGGATTACATTGTCTTTAAACAAAAGAAACAATAGTACATAACATTATTTAAACTAATCTTGCTTCTTTTATGTCACTAAGGCCCGAGTCCACCCTAGTGTATCTTGAACAAACTTATGCATTAGCTCCTGAAACAATGTGAAAATAGGTACGTCAGCATAAAATGCCTGTGAGATACATATGTTTTGTGAAAATAGGATTCATGACTTAGGTTTTAAGAAATGTTTAATAAAAATTTGTCATGAATCTTGTTAAGTGTTTTCTTTTATAAATCATATGAAAACTTGATAAGAAATCCGATTATATAAAAGAAGGATGTTTGGTTAATTAAATAACCAAGTAAAATGAGTTGTATAAAATAGACTGTTTTGTAAAACAATGTCTTGTGAAAATATATCATTTATGTAAAATGTTATATGTCTAAAATGATTTAAATAAAGCTACGATGTGTAATATCATAAAAGCACTTATATATAGGAAGTACCAGCAACGTATCCACTATGCTTTTATCATATTACACACGCCTCGTTACTTAAATCACTTACCCAAACAAACCACCAAATTTTCTTGTTTAAACCAATTTTCAAATGTTTATGTGTAAATAATTGTCTATTGTCAAAATGTAAATCATGTAATGTGTAAATCAATGTCAAAATGTTTATGTCAAATGTAATCATGTAATGTGTATCCAAATGTCATGTATGGCAAGTGAAATATATCAACTAGACCATAGGTAAAATGTACAAAACAAGGTATTGAAGTAAAACACAGTTTAAATCAAAGTTATGTTTCGTAAAATAAATGCATGCTCTACTGATACAAACATCTATGCGGTATTGTTAAATGCATACATTCAAGCCTTGAGACTGTGGCGACAAACCCTTAAACAAATTAAAGGTTTATCTAAGTTATGTGTATCGAATTCGGTCATTCCTTCCATCCAAACAAACCTAGGATTTCAGGAACGGGAGTTGTCAATTCCTATGGTTCCACTACCTACTAATGAACGGCATGGCCAATGTTAATGAACATATTTTTGTCCCATTTAAACAAACCAAATGACATACCAAAATGTAAGCATGTGATGTAAAACAAATGTACTAAGTATGCAACAATTCACATACATAGCATAAAATGTAATGTAAAACAATGCACTAGGTACGCACTAAATGAACATACATAGCGTGAAATGTAATGTAAAACAATGTACTAAGTATGCACTAAATGAACATACATAGCAAAAACACGGATAAAATCATGTACTATACGTGTACTAATGAACATAGCAAGTATGATTACCGTGTGCAAAATGCAACATATAAATTACATCAATTGTGGCATAAAACTAACCCTTTTTTAGTACTAATGTTGGAAAAAGTGTGCTTTTGTCTTCCTTTTGTATTTTCAGGATTAAATGAGCTCAAATGAACCAAAGAAGTAAAAAGGCAGCTAAATTTAACATAAATACAAGAAAAGGAACAAACGTGACATGCCCGACCCCACGACAGCATCTTCCCAAGCAAAACAAGAGAACAGAAGGCTGAACACGCCCCGTGCTCAATGAGCACGTGGGCGTGCCCAAGTGTCAGCATAAAAGACAAAGTTGTAGAAGCTTCCATCGCCCACCACGGGGCCGTGCTCAGCGGACACGGGGTCGTGGTCAACTATAAGATTCGCAGAATCCAGGCAAATCTTGATAGTACAGATATGCTTCTGTACACGGGGTCGTGCCCAGCGGACACGGGGCCGTGGTCAACTAATATAGACAAGGGCAATTAATGAAGACAGAAAAGGATGTGGACACGGGGCCGTGCCCACTGGACACGGGGCCGTGCCCGAGCTTCTGTTCAGCCTATAAATAGGAGTGCTTGGCTCAAGCTCAAACCATCCCTTGGCACACCACCTCTCTCACACTTCACCCACCACCCACCACCACCATAACACCATCATCCATTGTTCATCATAGAGTGTGTGAGTCATCTCGGGATCCAAGATTGATCGTAAGAGTTCTTGACAATCAAGGCCATGTTTGCCTAACTCTCTTACATCACTTGGTGAAGACAAAGTGTCTAGTGTAATACTTTTTATTTTTAATCTTTTCACACTTTTTACTTGGTTATGTATTAATGACTTTAATAACTAGTTTCTTATGTTGAAGGTGATTCTTCCTTATCGTTTGTCCATGGTGTCTTGGCATTATTTTACTGTCTATATAAAATAAAAGATTTTCACCATTCATATCTCCACGGTCTATATGGAGGTATGTTGGCTACCTGGTCGGGGGTTAAGGGAACGGTTTGGTAAGAGTCTTGCCATTGTTCAGTGTATAGATCCTGCAAAGGACCTGGGTCAAATTTAGTCGGACCTCCTTCAATACTTAACGGTATTGGATGGCGGGGGTCCAAACTCTTTGATTCCCTCATAAGTTAAACTACTATTAATACTTCAACCCGGCTACTTAGGACTGTATCCCTGCTGACTCAGACTACTTAGCCGAGGGTAACGTCACCTTTAAAAGAGGGTCCTACCATAATATGCATTAATAACTTAATTAATTATCTTTCAATAATCTGACCCTTTATGATTGTACCCTTGCTGACTCAAACTACTGGGTTGAGGGTAACGTCGCCTTCAAAAGAGGGGCCTACTACAATAGCTAAGATAATCTCTTAAAAAGTGCAAAAGTGCGGAAATAATCAAAGGTTACACTATACACGAGTCGGAGCCAAGTGATTCATCTTGTCTATCTGTTTTTCTTTTATTTTTCAGCATTTTAGTTAGTTTTTATTTTCTTTTTCTAGTTTAAAACCTTTTCCAAAACTTTTGATTTGATTAGACGTTGAGGATAAACCGGTACTAAAAGCTCTTGTGTCCTTGGACGACCTCGGTATCTTGCAAACACTATACTACGCTCACGATGGGTGCACTTGCCCATATGTGTGTTTAGTGTTAGTAAATATCGTGTTTTATAAATTTAAAACTTGGCTAAAAAGTGTTAAAAAGGGCTTAACATATACATTAAAACTAATAACACTCACGCACATCAAGTTTTTGGCGCCGCTGCCGGGGACTCAAGGATTTTAAGAAAGCTTAAAATCGACGACCTAATCAGTTTTTCAAAACCTTTTTAAAACGCGCGCACATTTTTCTGCATTTTTAGTTTTGCATTTACAGTAACCTGAACACGGGCCGTGCTCACTGAACACGGGGCCGTGCTGCACATTTTTCATAAAACACCCAGTAACAGTAGCTTGAACACGGGCCGTGCTCACTGAACATGCCCCGTGCTCAATGAAATCAGTAACTTTAATTAAAACGCCCAGATACAGATTCTGTACACGGGGCCGTGTCCACTGAACACGGGGTCGTGTCCAGCCTCTGTTTCCGTTTTTATTTTCGTTTTCTGATCTCGAGACTTTGTTGTGGTCTGCTGAGTGATTCTCATGGATCAATACTCAGGAGGTTACAACTACACCTATGAGGAGGATGATTATAGGAGTAACTATTGCACTAATTGTGGTGACCCGCACTCGGTTCAATATTATGACCTATATCAACCGTCCACCTCATACACCTACTATGAGGAGCCCAGGTACGAGCCATCAACTTCATACACATCCTATGAAGACCAAAGGTATGAACCTCCTCCCTCATACTCATATTTTGATGAACCAAGGTATGAGCCTTCATCCTCATACTTTGAGGAACCAAGATATGAACCATCTACTTCATATGCTTACTATGAGGAACCATGGCGTGAACAACCCACCTCATATGAGTATTATGAAGAACAAAATTACGACCCTTATCCATCATATGCTTACAATGATGAACAATGGTATGAACCATCTACTTCATATGGGTATTATGAGGAACAAAGGATCGAACAACCGGATTCAAGCTTTGAAAATCCCGATCATTTTTCTATAACCGAAGTGACCGATAGGATATTAGAACACCTTAGAGTTATCGATCGCTATATAAAAGAAACTCGCGCAAGGGAAGAGGAGTTCCGCGCAAGTGAAGAATTAAATAAAGAAGAGATAACTGAAAGTGTGAAAATGGAAGAACAAATAAGTGAAAAACCGACACATGAGTTAAACAACGAAAAAGGTGAGTCCGACAACGTTAAAATTCAAGAAGAGTCTAATTTCAAAGAAATTAATCTCTTGTCACCTTCTTTTGAAAATCATTGTTTAGTTCCAACTCATGCTAAGTTTTTAAAAGAGTTAAACACTAACACTAAAATTGACGAAACGGTAAGTGTTAAGTTAACTATTGATCAAACCTCACTAATAAAAGAAGACCCATTTGAAATTAACATTACACCGGTTCCGTGTTTCTTTCAAAATTCATTTATTAGTAATGTCACAATCGATAAAGATCTTTGTGTTAACATAATGCCTAACTACATTTTCGAAAAATTAAGTATTAGTGATTTTTCTCCACATCAAATACCCATTTTTCTATCCAATCGGAAGGTAATAAAATCAATCGGTGTAGATGAGGATGTCTTGGTTCAAACAAATCAAATGGTAGTCCCCACCGACTTTGTCATCCTCGATGACGCTCCTCTAGTGTTGGGACGACCATTTGTAAAAACTCATGAAGCTTTGAAAAACCGGAAGTACAACAATCTACCTCTTCAATTAGGGGCATTTAAAAAGAGTGTCAATCTTGAGCGGTCAATGAAATATCCATTCGGCAATAATGACCCCCTAATTGAAGATGAGGATGAACCACCCGATACAAATGAAAAGTTTGACCACTTTGTTGAAGATGAGGTCGCCATAGAACAAACTTTTAAAGTTCTTGATCAAAATGAGCAACCAAATAAGGAGTCTCCTAAAGACCCACCTCTTGAGCTCAAAGAACTTCCAAAAGGTTTGGAATATGCTTTTCTAGACAAAGATGGTAAATTACCTGTAATTATTTCATCTAAATTAGATAGTTTAGAAAAAGAAAAATTAATTAGTCTTTTGAAAAAAAAACAAAATGCGATCGCTTGGAAACTTGTAGACATTAAAGGAATAAGTCCTTCCATGTGCACGCACAAAATTTTAATGAATGATGATTACAAATCGGTAATACAACCACAACGTCGCGTAAATCCAAATGTTCAAGAAGTGGTTAAAAACGAAGTCATCAAATTACTTGACGCCGGACTTATTTATCCTATCTCCGATAGTCCTTGGGTAAGTCCCGTCCAAGTTGTTCCAAAGAAAGGAGGTATGACGGTAATAACCAACGAAAAGAATGAATTAATACCAACGAGAACCGTCACAGGATGGAGAGTATGTATAGATTATAGACGATTAAATGAAGCAACAAGGAAATATCACTTTCCTTTGCCCTTCATTGATCAAATGTTAGAAAGATTATCCGGTCATAAATTTTATTGTTTCTTAGATGGTTTTTCAGGTTACTTTTAAATCCCGATAGCACCCGAAGACCAAGAAAAGACAACCTTCACATGCCCCTATGGAACTTTTGCTTATCGACGCATGCCGTTTGGTCTATGTAATGCCCCCGCAAAATTCCAACGTTGCATGGTAGCCATCTTCCACGACATGATAGAAAAGACAATGGAAGTCTTCATGGACGACTTTTCTATTTTTGGGGATTCATACGACCAATGCCTTGATAACCTTGAACGAATGCTATCCCGATGTGAGGAAACTAACCTCGCCCTTAACTGGGAAAAATGCCATTTCATGGTGACGGAGGGAATAGTACTCAGCCACAAAATCTCAAGCGAAGGAATGGAGGTGGATCGAGCCAAAATAGACACCATTTCTCGGCTACCACCTCCATCCTCCGTTAGAGCTATCAGAAGTTTCCTAGGGCATGCCAGATTTTATAGGCGGTTTATCAAAGACTTTTCTAAAATCTCAAGGCCTCTAACAAAATTACTTGAAAAAGATGCCCCTTTCATCTTTGACAAGGATTGCAATCAAGCATTTCTAACCATAAAGGAAATGCTAGTCAATGCACCTATCATGATAGCACCTGATTGGAAATTTCCTTTCGAAATCATGTGTGATGCAAGTGACTTTGCAGTTGGAGCTGTCTTGGGACAAAGAAAAGAAAAGCATTTTCACCCAATTTATTACGCTAGTAAAACACTTAACGATGCACAAGAAAATTACACAACAACTGAAAAAGAATTACTAGCTGTGGTATTTGCTTTTGATAAATTTCGTTCTTATCTTGTTCTTTCTAAAACTATAGTCTATACAGATCATGCAGCCATTCGATATCTCTTCAAAAAGCAGGACGCAAAACCACGTTTGATTCGGTGGATTCTACTCCTCCAAGAATTTGATATTGAAATCAAAGATAAAAGAGGAGCAGAAAACACCGCAGCAGATCATCTTTCACGCTTAGAAGACCCAGCTTTGGAGGCAACCAGGGACGAGCAAATCAACGAAAAATTTCCAACGGAGTCCCTAGAAATGGTGGAATACAAGGAAGAACCATGGTACGCCGACTATGCTAACTATCTAGCTTGCGGTATAGTCGCAAAAGGTTGGCCACATCATCAAAGAAAAAAAATTCTTTACCAATGTGAAACATTATTTTTGGGAAGATCCATATCTTTTCAAAATGTGTGCAGACCAACTCATCTGACGATGCGTACATGGTAGCGAAGCACGAAGAATTCTCCGCCATTGTCATGAAGGTCCATACGGAGGACATCATGGTGCCGCTAGTACCGCACGAAAGGTATTTGATTCAGGATTTTATTGGCCAACCATTTACAAAGACGCCCAAAGTCTTGTCAAGACTTGCGATGCTTGCCAAAGAACAGGTAATATTTCTTCCAAAAACGAAATGCCACAAAATGGCATTCTTGTTTGTGAAATTTTTGATGTGTGGGGACTCGACTTTATTGGACCTTTCCCACCGTCGAAAGGAAACAAATATATACTTGTGGCAGTAGACTACTTGTCTAAATGGGCCGAGGCCGAGGCACTTCCAACAAATGATGGAAGAGTAGTGGTAAGATTTCTGAAAAAACTATTCCCTCGTTTTGGCACACCTAAAGCATTAATAAGTGATAGAGGTACCCATTTTTGCAACCATCAACTTGAAATTTTTTAAACAAGATATGGGGTCTATCACCGGGTCTCAACAGCATATCACCCTCAAACTAACGGACAAGCCGAAGTGACTAATAGAGGTTTAAAACGAATACTCGAAAAAACCGTAGGGTTAAATAAAAAGGAATGGGCAAATAAATTAGATGATGCTTTATGGGCTTTTCGAACTGCTTATAAAACAACAATAGGTACAACTCCATATAAGCTAGTCTATGGAAAAAGCTGTCACTTGCCAGTAGAAATTGCACACAAAGCCTACTGGGCAATTAAAAATGTAAACTTAGATTTAGAATTTGCTGGTAAAAATCGATTTTGTCAATTAAATGAATTAGACGAGCTTAGGAATTATGCATACTCAAACTCTGAAATTTATAAGGAAAGAATGAAAAACTTGCATGACAAACATATTAAACCTAATAAATTTCGAGTGGGAGATCAAGTTCTTTTGTTTAATTCACGACTTCGATTGTTTCCTGGTAAATTAAAGTCTAGGTGGTCAGGACCTTTTTCTATCACCCATATTTTCCCACACGGTGCAGTAGAAATTAAATCTCAGAATGGAATTCCATTCAAAGTCAATGGCCAACGGCTGAAACTCTATCAAGGATTCATTGAGGATGAAGAGGAGGAGATCTCGCTTCAGACGATTGACGAATGAAAGCATCAATATCATACCTGGTAAGCTACGAACAATTGGGACGACATCATAATCGGTAAATCTTCTAACCAAGTTTTGGGAAAAACGTGGGCACTCACACGAGCACTAAAAAAAAATTCAAAACTTTACTCGGCACGAGGCCGTGTCCGCTGGACACGGGCCTGTGTCCGTGCTACTGTCGGGATATATTCCGCTTTTCATAACAGTTACACCATTCCACACGCCCCGTTTCCCCAAAAACGCTCTGGTTCAAGGCGATTTTCCGCAGATTTTCAACGTCTCCTCTAGTTCTAACAACATCAAGGTATGATTCTATCCTCATTCGTAGTTAGATTTAGCACTTGCATGTAGTTAAAACATCAAAAAATTGGGGAAAAATCTAGGGTTCATGAACTCCATCCGGATTGAACTTAAAATTTTTACCTAAATCTGTTAGCATTTAGTTAGATTAATGTTTTAGGAAGTAAATCCACTTGTATTGTTCATAGATTCACCCGATTTCACACAAAAACCCCAAACCCTTGTTTTTGAACCAAAAAAGATTAAATTGAATGGGTAAACGGGTTGTTTTGGGAAAAACGGCACTTGGGGTTTCATTTTCGGGGGAAACCGCACCTATTGGACCAAAAGTTTTCAAGTTTTCGAAACCGGGACGAAAAATGGAATTTTGGTGTAACATACGCATGGACACGGGGCCGTGTCCGCTGAACACGGGGTCATGTCCAGCACGCTGTTTGCAGTTTTGTCCGAAAATTCTAATGTTTCATGCTAACTTTTGGTGTATTCTTTCAGATGTCAAGGAAGTTCACGATGTTTAACGCAAATGAGCTCGATGCTAGGGCTAGATACGAAGTACTTCAAACAAGACCGGAAGAATACCCAAGACAAGCATGCATGGATTTGTTAGCATTGGTGAACCAACTTGACCGCTTCAACAACCTTGTTACCGGCCCACTAAGAGTCGCCTTAACAACTCGACTTCGTTCCGTCCACGAGTGCACTTTGGAATTCTATAGCACCTTCACGTTCAATTCAAGGTGCAACCCATTTGACAATGATGGGGTAGCATTCCGATGTGGTGGAACTAGGTACTCGATTTCAATGGCACAATTTGGGTCGATCATCGGGCTGTTTGCGGAAGAAGATGCGGGTAACGAGGAAAATAACGGAGGGATGCGAGAGATAGATGAGAATGATCGCCAAGCCGCGTGGGCTCAGATTGGTGAAGGGCACTACAATCCGAGCAGCACTAAGAGCACTAAGTTGAGGGACCCGCTCTACCGATACATCCATAGGCTCCTCGGCTACTCTCTTAGCCAAAGGCATGATAGCGGTGGCATTGTTGGGTTAAGAGATTTGGTTGTCCTCCACTGCATCCATAACCGCGGACACCTTGATGTTCCGTTCCTCCTGCTCCGAAACATGCATTTGAATCGACTTGCTACTTCGCCAACCCCTATCTTCTTTGGAGGATGGGTATACCGTCTCTTCAAGCACTTCACCAACATACCTAGGTCATTCGAAAGGAGCCCATGGTCGGGAAGAGTAGACATACACATTTGCCGCTCAATGAACCTAATTTATGAGGCTGAAGATGGGACGGTTAGCTTCCAAAGGATGCAGGGGCATGCATGGAACCCGCAAGAGGCACTTGTCCTTCACGCTCCACAACATCATCAGTACCAGTACCAGCCCCACGGTGATCCGGGCCAATCCTCCTCAGGAGGCGGTTTTCCTAACTTCCAAGGTTTACATGATTTATTGCAGGAAAACCTCATGTGCACCAGGAACGCCTATAATATGGCGAGCAACACGTACAACCGGGTTGGAGCAATTGAGAGAAACATATCCGATATCCAAGATGATATTGGAAATATCCGGGAGTACATTGCGGGGCATGATGGGGATCGTGATGACGAGGACATGGACTAGGTGGGAGTGGCGGAGGCAGAAGTGGTTGGTTAGTGATCTCACAGGTTAACCCTTTTTATCTTGAACAATTTCCAGCCTGCGTGCCGTGTGTCGAACAATTTACTTTCCTTTAACTCTTTTTATTTTCTGCATTTGTTTTTCTTTCTAACTTTGTGATGGATGGGATGTTGAACGTTGGTAATTTAGGATGTTTGCTATGTTTTGGTGTAGTGTTTATTGCTAAAACAGGTACATACGAGTCTTAGAGCACTAAACCTTAGTGCTACTAAAGCCGGGACAGGAAAACTAGAGCCAGAAACCTGTTTTTTTCAACTTTGCAGATTGTCTACACGGGGTCGTGTCCAGCCGACACGCCCCCGTGCCCACTACCCCAGACCTGCTGTTTGTCTAAATCTGCAGATTTACGACAGACACGGGGTCGTGCCCATTGGACACGCCCCCGTGTCCATTTTCTGTAAGTTTTCGTTACTGGCACTTGAACACGGGGTCGTGCCCACCAGGCACGGGGCCGTGTCAAGTGCCCAGTAACACAAATTTTTGCTTTTTCACACCTTTTTACACATTCAATCAACCTAAAAACCTATTTTTGAGACACATTGAGGACAATGTGTAATTTAAGTGTGGGGGGATGCTAAAACCTTGAATCTTGCGAGTCCTAATAACAAGCCTTACACAAAACTCTATTGGAACCGCTAATCACCCCAAATTTTTTCAAAAATTTTCATTTTTTTACTTGTCTAGGTTTAATTTGGGAATTTCAAAATTCTAAAAAGGTTATATTTTTACAAATTTACAACCGATAGCGTGGTGATAAAAAGAATCAACATAAGAAAATTATGAAAAGGCATGACAAGCTTAGTTAAAATTTAATTATATATACTTGATCACATAAAAAAAACCCCATTCCCACAAAAGTGAGTTTTGAGCCTTTATTGAGCATACAAATATATATCTTTAAACTAAATGCACATTTTTCATTTCTTGTGTGAATAGCCGCTTGGTTCTTACGACTCTAGAACTTGCCACGACGATGCATTCCCGGTCCTTACCAACTTAAACCCGAGTAAGTAAATGATGGAGGCATTAGGACTCACCCTTTTTATTTCTACACCAATATTTTTCTTTTTTTTACCACCTACCAAAAATCCCCCTAGTTAACCCCTTTGAGCCTAAACCTTTTCATTTCTTAACCCAAACCAAACACCCTTTCACCCACCAAAACCATTTTATTTTTAACCATTTGTTTTAGTGACAAGCTCGGTTTTTCGTATGACTTAAAAAAAATGTTGATGGTGAAGCAAAAGAAATAAACAAGCAAGTTCATAAAAAATAACTTTGTTTGAATTATGGCTTCATCAAAATAAAAAATGCAAAAATAAAAAGTCTTACGAAAACCGATGCTTTTTACGCTTTTCGTCCATTTCTACTAACCACTAACCCAACCACCTACCTTTAACCCAAGCCTAACCCTTCACCCAAAAGTCCTCTTGATATTTACAAAGGTATATAGTTAAAAAGGAGGAGGATTGATTGCTTGGCAAGCCTATGGTAGGAGTAAGTTCCATGCCGCTCTCGAGTGATTCACTAAAATACATCTTCGGCCGAGTGTTGAGTGATCCCCCGTGAGGTATGTGAACTTGTATATAAGTAGAATTTTAAAGAGGCATGTTATGCCCTAATAAGTAATTTATCTTATGAAAAGTTTTAAATAAATCCTGACGAATAGGATTGTAAATAAATAAAAATAAAACTTAATAAAGAATCTTGGAAATCCCGACACTCTATGACAAGCCCAAAAACCTTCTCTTCTACCAATTCCATTTGGGAGTGTAAAGCCACATTATAAAGAGTTTTGCTTGAGGACAAGAAAAGATTCAAGTGTGGGGGTATTTGATTTGTGCAAAATGCAACATATAAATTACATCAATTGTGGCATAAAACTAACCCTTTTTAGTACTAATGTTGGAAAAAGTGTGCTTTTGTCTTCCTTTTGTATTTTCAGGATTAAATGAGCTCAAATTAACAAAAGAAGCAAAAAGGCAGCTAAATCTAACATAAATAAAAGAAAAGGAACAAACGTGACATGCCCAACCCCACGACAGCATCTTCCCAAGCAAAACAAGAGAACAGAAGGCTGAACACGCCCCGTGCTCAATGAGCACGGGGGCGTGCCCAAGTGTCAGCATAAAAGACAAAGTTGTAGAAGCTTCCATCGCCCACCACGGGGCCGTGCTCAGCGGACACGGGGTCGTGGTCAACTATAAGATTCGCAGAATCTAGGAAAATCTTGATAGTACAGATATGCTTCTGCACACGGGGTCGTGCCCAACGGACATGGGGCCGTGGTCAACTAATACAGACAAGAGCAATTAATGAAGACAGAGAAGGATGTGGACACGGGGCCGTGCCCACTGGACACGGGGCCGTGCCCGAGCTTCTGTTCAGCCTATAAATAGGAGTGCTTGGCTCAAGCTCAAACCATCCCTTGGCACACCACCTCTCTCACACTTCACCCACCACCCACCACCACCATAACACCATCATCCACCACCATCATCCATTATCCATCATAGAGTGTGTGAGTCGTCTCGAGATCCAAGATTGATCGTAAGAGTTCTTGACAATCAAGGCAATGTTTGCCTAAGTCTCTTACATCACTTGGTGAAGACAAATTGTCTAGTGTAATACTTTTTATTTTTAATCTTTTCGCACTTTTTACTTGGTTATGTATTAATGACTTTAATAACTAGTTTCTTATGTTGAAGGTGATTCTTCCTTATCGTTTGTCCGTGGTGTCTTAGCATTATTTTACTGTCTATATAAAATAAAAGATTTTCACCATTCATATCTCCACAGTCTATATGGAGGTATGTTGGCTAACTGGTCGGGGGTTAAGGGAACGGTTTGGTAAGAGTCTTGCCATTGTTCAGTGTATAGATCCCGCAAAGGAACTAGGTCAAATTTAGTAGGACCTCCTTCAATACTTAACGGTATTGGATGGCGGGGGTCCAAACTCTTTGATCCCCTCATAAGTTAAACTACTATTAATACTTCACCTGGCTACTTAGGACTGTATCCCTGCTGACTCAGACTACTTAGCCGAGGGTAACGTTACCTTCAAAAGAGGGGCCTACCATAATATGCATTAATAACTTAATTAATTATCTTTCAATAATCCGACCCTTTAGGATTGTATCCTTGCTGACTCAAACTACTGGGTTGAGGGTAACTTCGCCTTCAAAAGAGGGGCCTACTACAATAACTAAGATAATCTCTTAAAAAGTGCAAAAGTGCGGAAATAATCAATGGTTACACTATACACAAGTCGGAGCCAAGTGATTCATCTTGTCTATCTGTTTTTCTTTTATTTTTCAGCATTTTAGTTAGTTTTTATTTTCTTTTTCTAGTTTAAAACCTTTTCCTAAACTTTTGATTTGATTAGACGTTGAGGATAAACCGGTACTAAAAGCTCTTGTGTCCTTGGACGACCTCGGTATCCTACCAACACTATACTACGCTCACGATGGGTGCACTTGCCCATATGTGTGTTTAGTGTTAGTAAATATCGTGTTTTATAAATTTAAAACTTGGCTAAAAAGTGTTAAAAAGGGCTTAACATATACATTAAAAACTAATAACACTCACGCACATCAATTATATAAAAACATGGAAAGCACGAAAGTAACAAGTAGGCACATGTGTTTCACCCCAAAATGTTTGAAAAACAGTAAAAGAGGGGTCTATGTACTCACTTGGGATTGCTTAATAGTCTTTGGATAACCACCAAGCAATGCTAGAAAGATCACGGAATCAATCGGCACCTACGTTAATAAACCGGACCTAAATCGGAGGATCGGATAAAATGTGGTTTCGCAAAACAAATGAGTATAGGAACTCATGTAATATGGTTTAACAAAGCCTACATTCAAAAACGGAACCTAACCTAAGTGGTTACGACCCATTACGACTCATTTAGGTAGCTTACGCTACTTTAACGCGTCGTTCGCGTAAAATGCGTTCGGACCGCCTAACTAGTCATATCACAAGTAATATATGCCTTAGCATGTCTAATTATGTTTCCTAATCAGTTTAGATGTCAAAATTTAGGTTACATATGCTTCAAATGAATTTATGCGTAAAAAGGGCATTTTGGTCATTTTCCTAAGGCATATAAACTACCTATCATACAACTAATTAAACGAAGTGACCATAAGGTATAACCTTGGAAGGTTATTCCCTATACAACTATGGTCACCTAATGTGTTTGTTCAGATCCTAATGATCGACCAAACGGGTCGGGTTTGAAAGTCTAAGCGGTTGTTTAGACCGCTTACCTTTACGACCCTATATAAGCACTAAACCTAAAGTGACGAGCTAAACATGTTAAAACATGTTTAACGAGGTTTAAAAACAGGTTTGGTATCAAAACAAAGGGTCTTGATACCTAAAAGTAGTTTGGTTGCAAAATACGCAAGAATACGCATTTTGACCGAAACTACGACTCGTCACTATGCCTAGATAACGTGGTAATCAGTAGGTATAGTCACAAAGGACTATAACCATTGTGATTACGCTCACGTTACGAAGTTCAAATGAACTTCGTGTTGACCATAAACTGGTCAAAGCTGACTTTCATGCTTAAAACGCGGAAAAGAACGAAATAATACTTACAACGGGTCCAAGAAATGGAGGTTTGATCCAATTATTCTCAGGTATGAAGTGCAAACACTCCAACTTAGAGAAAAAAAATCAGATCAAGTGTGAATTTGAAGTGAAATGCTTGGGGGGTATTTATAGATTTCGGGTGACCGTTAAGATCGTTCCTCATAAAACGAGCTTTGATCTTGGCCTTACACTTGCACCCACTGATTTATGAAACCATGGGCACCCAAAACCAGCCCATTGGAAGCTTAAAAACCATTTGCAAACATGGGGGGGGGGGGGGCAACTGGAAATGGCTGGAAACATGATTCTGGTATCTAGGAGCTACTTACGGACCGCAAAGGGTCCCTTACGGTCCGTAAGGACCTTGCAGACCAGCCATTTTTGAAGTTTGACAGTTTTGGTCCCTGTGCGCGTATTGTCATGTTTTGGCACTTCTACCACCCGTCAAGCCCATTTTTAAGCTCTATAAGGATGTTAAAACATAGGGAACACGGAACATGCTCAAAAATATGACGTATGTCGGTTCGTTTGGCCGTACGATCACGTTATTCGGTTAATTACGACGAAACACGAACGAACGCGAAAAACGATCCAAATTACGTGACGAATGGAATTTTCTCATGAAAATCACTAAAATAAAATATTTTAATGATTACATAAATTTTTGGATGTCCGGATGTATTCAGAACGTAAGTTATGCGCGAAAATGCAAACTTATGCACTTTTTAACGCCTTTAGTCCCTGAATGACCAAAAAGTTTATTTTAGCAAACTGAACCCCTCAAAGCCTATTTCTAAGCTATGTAAAGGATATTTAGGGTGTGTTTAACTTATGATCAAGTTCTATAATGTTCGTTACAGTACGAATCGGCATACTTTCGCAGTTTGTCGAATTTAGTCCCTATAAGCGAATAAACTTGATTTTGCCACAACAAAATCTTCAAAACATATTTCTAAGATATGTAAAGGTTATTTAAGGTATGTTTAGCATATATTGATGTTCCGGAGTATTTTTCGCGTTAAACTGATTACTTTTACGCACCAGTTTGAGTATAACTTTCAAGAAAACGATATAGAGTTTGAAATTGAACAAAAATTAAAACATGCAAAATGTCAAACATAAACGAACAAATATTGGGATGAAATAACATTGCTTTATTGATAGCTGAACTGATTAAGGTTTATACAATGATTACAAGCACAGATGTCATAGTCTCCCCTACTTGAGGAAATTTCGTCCCGAAATTTATTTAGAGGAAACTCGTGAGAAAAGATGCGGATACTTCGCCTTTATTTGATCTTCACGTTCCCAAGTAAACTCTGGTCCACGTTTAGATTCCCAGCGAACTTTGACAAGTGGAATGCGCTTGCATTTGTGCCACTTGACTTCACGTTCCATGATTTCCAAAGGTGTCTCAACAAAATGCATCGTGTTATCAACACGAATTTCATCAAGTGGTATGTGGAGGTTCTCATCAGCTAAACACTTCTTGAGATTGGACACGTGAAAGGTTGGATGAACATTTCCAAGTTCAGGAGGTAACTCAAGTCTGTAGGCTACCTTACCGATTCTTTCGACGATCTTGAATGGTCCAACATATCTAGGTGCAAGTTTTCCTGTCTTTCCAAATCTGATCACACCTTTCCAAGGTGAGACCTTAAGTAATACGCGATCACCGACTTGAAATTCCAAGGGCTTGCGTCGTCGGTCCGCGTAACTCTTTTGACGGCTTCTAGCTGTCTGAAGGTTATCGCGAACTTTCTTAACCTTATCTGTTATCTCTAGAATGAGGTCAGGTCCAGTAAGCTGAGCCTCACCGATCTCATTCCAGCAGACTGGTGAATGACATGTTGATACTGGAGTGATAACTGTTGTTGTAGGAGAATTCAATCAACGGAAGATACGAATCCCAACTACCACCAAAGTCGATAACACAAGCTCTAAGCATATCCTCCAAAGTCTGGATTGTTCTTTCAGATTGGCCATCTGATTGTGGATGATAAGTTGTGCTCAGATTAAGTTGGGTCCCCATAGCAGATTGCATGGTTCTCCAAAAACGAGACGAGAATCGAGCATCTCTGTCAGAAATAATGTTCAAAGGAACACCATGTCTAGATACAATTTCATCCACATAAATTTTAGCAAGCTTATCAGCAGATAGATCCTCACGGATCGGCAAGAAATGCGCTGACTTTGTAAGATGATCAACAACTACCCAGATGGCATCATGACCTCTCTTTGTGCACGGAAGTTTGGTAATAAGATCCATTGCAATGTTTTCCCATTTCCAAACTGGAATCTTTGGTTGCTCCAATAAACCAGAAGGATGTTGATGTTCAGCCTTAACCTTAAGACAAGTAAGGCATTTTGATACGTATAAGGCAATGTCTTTCTTCATACCAGGCCACCAATACTAAGTACGAAGATCCTTACACATTTTGTCTGCACCAGGATGAATAGAATAACAAGACTTATGAGCTTCATCCATAAGCAAGGTGCAAAGATTGTCTTGACTTGGGACCGACAAACGGTCCATGAAATAATACAATCCATTGTCTTTAAGCTCGGGATTAGGCTTGATATGAAATGGTAATTCCTTACCCATCAAATCTTGTGAAACACAAGTATGTTGAGCCTGAGAAATGTAGGTTTGAATATCAGATTGAACTTTGACACAATGAAGCTTAACACGTTCTTTACGACTTAATGCGTCAGCCACGACATTCTCCTTACCAGGATGGTAGCGAATTTCGCAGTCGTAGTCGTTTAGAAGTTCAACCCAACGTCGTTGCCTCACGTTGAGTTCTTTCTGATTAAAGATATGCTGAAGACTTTTGTGGTCAGCGAAAACCACACATTTTGTACCATACAAATAGTGTCTCAAGATTTTGAGAGCGAAAAAAACTGCACCTAACTCAAGATCATGAGTGGTGTAGTTTTTCTCATGAGTAGTGTCTCAAGACTTTGTTCCTTTG